>PVKE010002534.1:0-81784 GCA_004027555.1 Craseonycteris thonglongyai | reverse complement strand
GACCCAACTATAAAGAGAATGCACACCTATACACTTGACTTGCTCATCTGTGAGGAGGCTTTTCAGCCCCAGGGACAATGGTTCTCAGATACACAGGAAAAGCAAAATCTTGTCCTGGTAGAAATAGGATACTGTCTCTCCCAAATCATTAAAGCTAATTTTGAAAATATCTCACATGAACCTTCTAATGGGTTTTATCAGATTTTGGATATTGTGCTTTTTGTAAGAACTAGCATTGTTTCATTAGCAGAACTCTTTCAAAACAGAAGATTTTAGTTAATCTGGAATTGCTTAGTTTTCCTCTCTGAGGTTGAACTTTTATGTGGACTCTCTCCTTAAGGCAGCCCATCTGCAACTGAAGGCTGTGCATATGCATGAGGTTATATGCATATGCATGTGGTTATATGCATATGCATACATGACATGGATGCCGTAAAAGGAATGCCCAACTCATTTTCTCCCCATTTATCGCAGTTTCCTGAAAGGCACAGTCTTATTCACATTTTAGCACAATGCCCTATATGTACAGCAAACACTCAAAATACTGACTAGACCCAGGGGATGGATCTCATCCAGATCTGGGGGAACTCAAGGATTAGAGCCCTTAATAATGAATGGCATGAGCCCAACAAACAATCTTACAGTGCTGAGGAAGGTAGATGTGTGGAATAAAAAAATTAAGAATAGATTTCTAAATTTAAAGAAGCTGAAGATCACTCCTTAAGACCACTTTCTATGACTTTTGATCTTTACAAAGTAGCATCTTGTAATATAAAAAGAAATCAAGAAAACTTTAACTAGAGGTAAACATTATTTGGTCAGAAACATAGCAAATGTTATGTAAAGTAACATAAGTGTTAAGTAAAATACAGTGTGGAACTGTTTTCAGTTCTTTGCAATTTAGATTTTTTCATCCCCAATAATGCCTTCCTTCTCCATTAGTAGAAAAAAAATCTAGAGTTGACTACACATCCAGAAATCAGCCAGCTCTTCAAAGCCAGACTAATAAGATGTAAGAAGAGATATCGCTTCAAAAGATATTGTTTGTCAATAATGCTCCAAAGTGACACTTGTGGAGAATTTCACTAAGTCTAAAACAAAGGTACTGTTGATGTACCTGTTCCTGTGTGCATGATGTATGGAGCATGGAGTCTAGCTAGGACTCAATCGAATATACAAAAATGTCCTGAAATATAGAGCATCAACCACAGGAAACTGTTTCCATAATTTGCCAACTTCCATAATACTTATTTAAAAAATTCCCTCTTCGAAATTATTTCTAAGTTCAAAGTATTGGGGAAGAAAGGGATAATAAGGGGAAATTAAGACACAGCCACTATTTTCCATTCTTCTCTTATGGTATTTTCCCTCACCCCAAGAAGCTCTGCCTGAAACTAGCAGACGGTAGGGAGGGATCATGAAGGTTTTTCTATATTATATTCTACAAAGGGACCCCTCAAGGACAATGCCATATTCCAGCCCTCTTCCACAACCCCAAGACAAACAGACACACTTTTTTTCAAAGATTTATTTTATCGTTTTTGAGAGAAGGTGAGAGAGACAGACAGAGAGAGAAGAGGGGAGGGCCCAGAGCAGTCTCCATAGTTGTACATCATTAGTTGTGACACAGTTTCATTCCACACAGGTGGATGTGGGGCTGTGTAGAACAGGAACTGAACCAGGGACCTTCTGCATGGGAGGTGAGAACCTTCACCGCTGAGCCATCCTGGCGATTACCAGTTGCACTGCAGTTCAGCATATAGGTTTGAATGAGCCGGAGCCAGGAATCAGAACACCAGACCTCGCAATTGTGAGGCAAGCACTCAACCGCTGAGCTATCCCAGCATCCCCCAGACACTTTCTGAGTAATCCCCAAATAGTTCTAAAAGTGCCAAGTATAATGTGACCATACAGCAAACATTTAATGATAATAAACTGAATTAAATATAATAAATTTAGTGAATTCTGAGAAACCATAAACTGAGGAGTCCTGATCGACTGGTAGAGTACAGGGAAAGACTAATTCTGTCCAGCATCTACAAAAGGAAAGAATTCAAATGTGTTCATTGCTGATAAACTAGCACTCAACACACCAAAAAAGCCAGTTAGGTGCACAGGGCAGCGGGGACTGTCCAAACAGAGCCAGCCTTTGCTGGAAGAAAGACTAGGGGTGGTAAATGGAGAACTAGTTTCTGGATAACAGAACTGAGATTTCAAAGAGATTGTCTTCCCCTCAGTGGAAGAGCAGCTGATTAGAGTCCCAAGTAAATGTCTGCCCAAACAACTGGTCCCTGGATTTGAGAAGAACCTTAAAATAGAGGAAATTCCCAAACACTGCTGTGTACTTACTGTGAAGAATGAATTGAGCCAAAGAATGTAAAAGCACTTACCTTAATGTTTGTCTGCACATGCAAACAAACATTATACTCTGCAGGCCTGGAACTTCTGAATGGAAGTGTGTGCATCCCAAGATCTGAGAATACAGGCCCTTTTCTATTTATGCTCAATTCAGAGCTCACTCCAGCAATAGCAGCTAATTATATAAATGGCTTCTAAAGGCCAGACGATGTTAATGGTTGTATTAAGTCCAGAAAAAAAGATGATTCATTTGCTCTGTGTTAAATTTTAGATTTGTGTTGAACAAATGTGACAGACAAGAACTTCAATAGGGATAAAATAAACTAACCTTGTTATCCCACTTGCTAAAATGACATTTTATAAAAAAACAGTCAAAATATAATAGGAAAATACAGCTCTCTGGAAAATTTTCTAAATATCTCTTTGCATATACAAATATGTTTTTTTTCTATTGGTACAAGAAGACTATTTTAAAAGTTTGAGCTAATACATAAGGTAAATTGAATAAAACTTGCAACCACTCAGCCCATACATTCTACAGCAATCAAGCCCAGCATGACTCAAACAGTAATATGCATGCTGACCACCTGGCATTTGGTTAAATGAAGACTGTGGTTCACACCCTGGAGTTGACATGGAGATTATCATCATATACTGCTGGTCTATAGACCAAACCTTGAGTGGCAAGGACTAATCCACATTTTCTAATGATTAATTCGGGTTAAAACAGGACAGTGTTCCTGCCAGGTGCTGCTGTTGCTAAAGGGTGGTATCTGCTGGAAAATATTTTGGGAGCAATGAATGGTACCCCTATTTCTCCCCTCACCCCCACCCCCACCCCCAATTCAATGACGAAGTCAATCCCTTGTGTTCAGGGGACCTTGGACCACTGTAGCCTCACCTCACTAAATCTTCCCTCAGGAGTAACAGGTGAAGAGCCCCATCTGGATGATCATGATTTCAAGGGGGAAGGGTGGTTGGTTGAAGCTCCATTCAGGTCCTACTGCTGTGGTAAGAAAAATAAACACTTTCCCCACTCCTGCCCCCCAGGATGCTACCCAGAGCACCCTGCAGCAGAAGTTTCAAAACTGGGCTGCCTGATCTGGGAACACAGACTACAAAGCATCAGTGGAGGTAATGCTGAGCCTGTGGAGGAGGAGGTTCCTGACTCTACATACCTAATTCCAAACAGCAAGCAGCAGTTGGTGAGTGCCATCTTTGGCAATCCCGTCCCACCCCTGATGTCTGATAAGGTTGAACCTGAACCCATTCGCCTTGGTCAAGAACAGCAGTACCTCCAGAAAGAAGACTTACCTAATTTTTTTAATATATTAGCTCTTAGAGAAAAGGATCCATTAGTCGACTTGGAGACATTCACTGGCAAGCATATTTTTTAAAAAATATGTTATGTGAAGGAAAGAGACTATTGCCTGTAATGTCTGCCCATTCATTCATGAGCTCACTGATTTTTTTCAACATATACTGAATGTTAGAGCACCTACCACATACCGTACTGCATGCTAGAGCTACAATGAACAATTCCTACTCTCATGGACCTCACATTCTAAATGCATTCTAACAATACATACTAAACAACATCCTAATTCTACACACATAATTAATGCAATTGTAACAAATGCTATAAAGGAAAGTATGGAGGAGGGGGGCTACAAAAGCATGTAATAGCAAATACTAATCTTAGAGATTAGGGAAAACTTCTCTAAGGAAGTGACATTTAGGATTGAACTCTACAAAAAGGTGGCCAAAGAACATCACATGCACCAGGAAGCATATATAATCCTTTAGAGCATGTGTGAGAAAATGAAAGAAAGCCGAGGAAGCTGAACTGTAGTGAGCAAAGAGACAATTGACAGGAGCTCAATAAATTCAAAGGAGCTCAAGACTTTGGGCTCAATACTAAGAGTACTTAAAGAATTTTAAGCAAGGAAATAAAAAAAAGCAAACCACAGAAGTATTATTTAGAGTATAAACACAATTATTTGTAAAAATGTACAGAAAATTACTAGAAGTAAATATACAAAAATGTTGTCACAACATTGTCCTATAGGATTATGATTATTTTTTATGTATACTTTTTAGACTTACCAAATTTATATTGTCAATAAATTCTTCTTACAGTAAAAAAAGAAAATCCTACCACCTCACACCTGTTAGAATGGCTATTACCAACAAGACAAGTAATAACAAGTGTTTGTGGAGGACGTAGAAGAAAAGTAACCTCATACACTACTGTTAGAAATGTAAACTGGTACAACCACTATGGAAAACAGTATGGAGGTTCCTCCAAAAAATCAGACTAGTTAACATATGACCCAGCAAGACCTCTTCTGGGCATCTACCTGAAAAATGTAAAAACATTTATCCATAAAGATAAATGTACCCCTATGTTCACTGCAGCATTATTCATAGAAACAATTGAAGTGTCCAATAGATGACTGGATGAAGTAGATGTGGTACATACATACAATGGAATATTTCTTGGCCATAAGAAAACATGAAATACTGCCATTTGTGACAACATGGACGGATCTTGAGAATATTATGCTAAGTGAAATAAGCCACACAGAAAAAGTCAAGAACCGTATGACTTCATTCATATTTGGGATATAAAACTGAAAGCAACAAATAACAAATAAGACAAACAAACAAACAAAAACTCTTAGACACAGACAACAGTATGGTTGTTACCAGAGGGTAAAGAGGAGAGGGGAGGTAGGAAAGAGTAAAGAAGATCAAATATATGGCAATGAAAGATTTGATTTTGTGTGGTGAACACACAATTCAATATACAGATGATGTATTATAGAATTATACATTTGAAATCTATATAATTTTATTAACTATTGTCACCCCAATAAATTTAATAATTAAAAAAAAATCCTTGTCCCCAAACACATAGTAGTGGCTCCCTTTTTCCTCGCCTCATGCAACCTTTCCATCATTATACACATTTATATGTAAGATATATCCCCAATCCTAGACTTAGTCTGCTTTAAATCCTAGGTGACAACTGTATTTTGCTCCTCTACCAAAGGTGTAACTCAAAGAACTACTCTTTTTTTTTTTTTTAAAGATTTATTTTATTGTTTGAGAGAAGGTGAGAAAGAGAGAGAGAGAGAGAGAGAAGGGGGGAGGGCCCAGAGCAGTCTCCATAGTTGTGACCATAGCACATCATTAGTTGTGACACAGTTTCATTTCACACAGGTGGATGTGGTGCCATGTGGGGTAGGAACTGAACTGAGGGCCTTCTGCATGGGAGGCAAGTACCCTTGCTGTCATCCTGGCAGTCACATCTGAACCACAATTCAGGATATGGGGTTACACAGGCCAGGGCTAGGATTCGATCCCCAGACCTCGCAGTTGGAAGTCAATCTCTCTCTCACACACACACACACACACACACACACACACACACGTCAAAGTATTACTCTTAACTGCCAACCCATAGTGTCAGGCTGTTAGTTCCATCAAATTTCTAGAGGATAATGCCACTCAGAATACAGATATACACTAAAAAGAATGAAACCTGTAAGAATCTTAGCTCGCCAATACTTTAGCTTAAGATAATGTATAATGTTCTTAAGGGTAGGAATGGAAAAACAGCAAGTTAACATACCCATAGCAGACAGCAGTTACACAAAATGTCTAATGGCTCTTATTCTATAGTTTGTCTTAGTCTGCAAACTCTGGAGTCTGAGTCTTCAAGCTCTTTCATATTGCAAATTTATACGTGTTCAGAATCATATTATGTAACAACCCAATTATATCTAAGTTCAAAGATTTGAATTGATAAAAGAAAAAGCATCTTCAAAGCTCAGCATTTGAGGTTTTCAACACGGCAGTAGTTTGGGGTTTTCAAAAGATATATGGCTTTGTTACACAGCTGGAAGAGAAAAGATTCTGCTAATGAGACCACAGTGAAATCCGGACAGGTCCTCAGCAGGGCCTGAGAGCACTGGGAATCCACATGCTCAGACAACTCATCCTGACTTTAAAGCAAAGTGTTTACACATGGTTCTAAGCTCTCCTACCTGCCACTGAGTTCCTTTTCTGACAACTAATTTTACCCAATTGGCTCTTTCTTATCTGGCTTTCCTTTTTTATATCGTCTCCTTCATGTTCCCAAGCCAACCCTGTGTTTCTACATATTGAAAATCCAGGATATGATGATAAATTGAAATATCAGACATAGAATTAAACAACTCAACAAAATTTACTAAGTGCTACTATGTGTTAAGATCTTGCCTTTATTAAAAACCATAAACTGGGAAGTAAATACTGAAAGATCATAAGCTACAAGAAGTTCAGAATAAAGCTAAGGTGACACTGATTTCACTTAATAAATGGGCATTAGATTCCAGAGAGGGATCCACTAGTATTCCTCACTAGCACAGAATTCACTAGTTTTCAATACAGACAAACCTCATTTTATTGTGCTTTGCTTTATTGTGCTTCACAGAAGTTGCCTTTTGTACAATCTGAAGGCCTTTTTTTTTTAGAAACCAGCAAAAATACTACGATACAACTTGCTTTATTGTAATATATGCTTTATCATGGTGGTCTGGAACTGAAATGACAATATCCCACACACCACATCCAATTTAAACTTAGATATATGATTTCTAATGCAAATTGAGGCCTTCCAAACTCTCCATTCCAATTGCTCTTCAGAAGTGCTGCTTAAGCAATTTTTAAGTATTTAAGGGGCAAGGAAAGTAGGGGTCGTTTAGGCTCTATGGTAAGAGCTTTGGAGGTGGGAGGTGGATGTAAGTGGGCAATACATCGTTGGTAAACACAGAGGATTTATAAATTATTATTTTGGTGTCAAAATTTTAAATGTATGCCACTGCTTTTGAAGCAGAATGAAACTAAATTAATTTAAGGGAGGAACCGAGGGCTTGGGTGGGAGTGTATTAACAAAGTTGGGTTCTAGTTTCAGCTCCACTACTTAATAGTGATGTGATTTAAAGTTGGTTACTGAACTTTTCTTGGCATCAATTGCCTCTTCTTGAATAGTGTCTTACAGTAGTTCTCAACTGGGGAAGATAATGGCACACATGACATTTGGAAACGTCTGGAGACAGTTTTGCTTGTCATACCTAAGGGTGCTGCTACTGATATTTAGAGGCCAGAGATGCTGCTAAACAACCTACAATGCAGAGGATAGCCCCCCAGCCCCCTGCCCCAATAGCAAAGCATTATCTAGTCCAAAAATGTTAACAACGCTAAGGCTGAGAAATCCTGTCTTAGAGTGTCTTTCAATTCTAAAATTCTATAACTTTTATGTCTGTATGAGTTGAGAGAGATAATATGGGTAGAAAACTTAACAAAAAGGATTAAATGACTTGCTAAGATCATAGTGTAAGTCGGTGGTAAAACCCTGGACTCCTGGTAACCAGTCCAATTATTGAGAAATTAGATTTGGCTTCTTTCAGAGAAGTCCAATATGAACAAACTTTAAAGGAAGAAGAAACTTTTTGAAAGTCTCTTATCTAACTAAGTCTGTAACAAGACAGATTCCAAGATTTTGTTCTCCAATGGGTGCCTCTAACATTTGAACTATAATTAATATATCTGGACTCTTAAAATTTCTATGAGAGAGCTGGAAGGCTAGAATTTAATGCACATGATTATGTGGTTCAATGCCCAATATTTGGTTTGTTTCAGCATTTAAAAAATATATATATATACTCTTTGGGTCTTAAATAGAGGTGTTTTATTTGTTGAGTTAAAGTGTTTTCCTTTTCATTCATACTTTTCCCATACTTTCTCATAATATGCAAAAAACAAACAAAACATGCCCTTCATCTGAAGGGCCCCTAACATTACATGATGGCACACTGAGCTCAGTATATGAAATTCCTGTCACTTTATCTCAGTAAGTGTTCGGGAAAAGACAACACTAACCTTCCAAATGAAAACCCCAATAGAACACGGAGGCCTATTTCTTCATATGGCACATTTTTGTCCTGAACTCATCCATTATTAAAAGCTTATTATCTACTAAGACATTTATTTTTAATGTAAACTCGCTGATTTATATTGCCATCTCCTTCACGTAAAAGTACTATGCTGGAATTTCCACTACAATTTTTTGTAATTCAAAATTTACTAGTTCAGGCATAAAAATAATTCCCAGGCATAAGAGGTCTGATCTTTTCTACAAATTATCATTGAACTGCTTTTTTAAATCCAAGAATGTCAAAGAGAAATTTTTCTTCTTTACTCTTGAAACTTAAAACTGGATTTTTGTTTTTTTTTAGAAAAATTCTGGACATCAATCTGTACTTTAGATAAAATATCTTTCCTACATAGAAAAAATATATCTAAAAACTTACCATTTCATCAAATAAACCATCAGGGAAGCTTTAATATGAGAAAGTTCCTCCAATTTAGGATTATGACCTAAAGTTTTAGAGAATCAAAAGACTACTGAAACTCTGGAAACCAGGAGGAATAAAGCAGAGAATGGAAATATTGTGTTTACAAAGCATTTTATAATTGATAGTACCACTTTCACACACAATCTCATTTGGTCCACATAACAATCCTGTAAAGTAGGTGTTATTATCTCCTCTCATAAAGAGAATAGGGTTCAGATATATTAGAAGACAATTACAACCTCAAAACTTGAAAGCATCAGAAATCCAAGCGGAAACCAGATCTTCTGACTCCAAATTATTTTTAAATAAAGATTAAGAAACATACAAATTAGACCATGGTTTATCATCTGTAATACGTTTGAATAGAAATGCTTATCAGCCCCTATCTAATATAGCTACTGTGTGAAGCCCCTGCCCCTAACCCCAAACCTAAAGAATACAAACTGACCTCCTCATGGTGCAATGTTCTCTCATCAATGAATATCTGTATTCCTGTTATGTTCCAAACATTATGCGAGCCATAAGACAAGGTTTCCACCCTCAAGCTATAAACTATTTGAAGAGACAAGACACACACATAGGAAAAACATACTGCATAAATTATTTAAATTAGTAGGACAATGTAACATCAAGGAATATGAAACAAGGAAGACTATAATTGAGGTGAATCTAAGTTTTGTGGAGCCTAAAGCTGATACAATTTTGAGGCCACATTAAGCAAACAAAATTATGAACATAAAATTAGACACAAAGTGAATATTCACTAAGAATGAAAACATAAATAACATACAAAAAAATTAGATTTAAAAAGCTGACAACAAAAATATCACAAAATCCAGAAAAATAACAATATTTTCATTAACTCCTTAGTACTCTGCAATCTTTCCTACATGTTCTAGGATTTTTGATCACCTCAACATATGCCAAAGAGTTTGTAACAGTGCCTCTGGAAATAACAGAACAATTAAGATTTTCTTTTTGCATGGTTAGTCAAAAAAATTAATATCAATATTAACAGTTTAAGAAAGTTTATTTTTACTTCATAATTCACTATTCATTATTGGTCTTATCATAGGAAAATGAAATATTCATTACTGGCAAACCATGCACAGTATTAAGAAGGATTGTTGTTAAACTTGGGCAAACCTCTCTTTAAAAATTTTTTTTTAATTTTATTGTTAAATTTATTGGGGTGACATTGATTGGTAACAATTAGATAGTTTCTGGACGTACAAGTCCACATCACATCACCTATGCATCGCATTATGTGCTCACCACCCAGAATCAGCTCCCCTTCCATCACCATATATCCGGTGTCCACTCCCACTTCCCCCCACCCCACCCCACCCAACTCTTCCCACTCCTCCCCTTCCCTCAGGTAATAGTTTTGTGGTTATCTCTTTTAAATTTCTGTCACATTTAAGCTGTAGGATTTCAGAGCATTTCAAGTTTTCTTGTAGACAGACTAATCTTAAATAAACTTCAACACACACAAAAACCTCACTGCCAGCTTTTTCAACCCCAGCCCTCATTGTGGTGGCATTATAGGGGCTTAAAGGTGACATTCACAGTGGGTCCTACAACAAGATGTCAGAATTTTAGTAAGTCAAACATCATGGTAGAATATTCTTGGAAGTCATCCCTACACTGAGATAGCTAAGTAATAATAACCATACATAACAGTGACTGTGGACCACATAAACCATCCCACTAAACCAGAACTGAATGTGTTTCCTGCTCAATTCCCTAGGCTGGGAAAAATGCCTGTGGACATGACGATGCCACCCAACATAAAGAGAAGTATGACAGAGGTGACAGCAGACTGGAAGAAGAGAACAGTTGAAGTGTGGCTAAGGCATCTAATAACTATGGCAAATTTGAGAACATACTGATAGAATGAAATAAAGGGCCTTGGAAGGGGTCCCTTTATGAGTGAGAAGTCCAAAAGCCTAAACTTGATATGCTTCACTTTACATTTGCCTCTGCATTAATGATCAAATAAATTATAATAAATTAGTAATAGAAGGAACCCCATGATTTCTTCCTTGAAGGCAAGGTGGCAGATTCCATTGGGCACTAAGGCTTTACAACCAAGCACACCACGTTATTATTTCACTATAGATGAAGTATAGAAAAGGGTGAGTCATGTTGTTTGATACTGAAGCCTCTAAACCCTGGCTAAAGTTTCTTCCTTGAGGTTTCATTAAAAGTAGCTTTAAAAAATGTGAGCTAAACGGTGCTGCTACCACAAAATAGAACAAGCCAAATTTTTAACAGATTTTATTTACTCTACACTTAGAAAATGTACTTGACAAGAAGAGCATAGAAAGTAAAATCTGAGTTAAAGAACAAAACACACACAAAAAACTTTTCAAAAAAGTTACGTACCTGACTGAACCCACTTTGAGGAATAGTTGGTTGTAATTTGCAAACAACACATAGAATATTAGCCACAGGGTAATGAATAGCCTGAGAAAACATTTGTTCTGGCTTCCTCTGAAGTCTAAATCCCTTATCCAACGTTATGACACACACTTTCTCATCACTATTGCCCAAGTTAAGGAAAAAGAGACAGGGAGAGACCATATCAATGGACATCGGAGGTAGATGGAGGAGGAACTCCTGCATAATTTTATCCCAGCATTTCATTTTGTTTTCCATATGGCTTAATTCTGCACACCTCCTACAGCTGTAGTAACATGAAGAAACACTGTGAAAAATAATAGTATTAAGCCTCTGTAAAATTGCATGCATACTTTGCTTTTGATTTAAAGCAAAGTCCTCACTCCTTGACCTACCTACAGAGTAATTTAAATTGAAAATGTATAGAGAATATGACCAGATGTTTGACACTAACAGCCACCATCCACAAAACTGTCTAATAGAAAAGCCAGGATTATTAATAGCAGAATTAATTGAAAGAAGAAATAAGACAGTAATAAAATAATACTTTTGTATACTACTCCAGAACCTGGCACGTAGTTGGCTTCCATTTCAGAAGACACTCATTATAAGGGTATTCTCCCCATAAGGATCCCGGGCAACAGGACAGGCTTCTCAATATGATGTGCATAAATGATCTTCTGGAGGTTTGTAAATGCCCCCAAATAGTATATAAAATGTTTCAAAAGTGTACATAAAAATAATTTTTGGAGGAAAGGGTACACAATTTACATCATTTCTGAAACAGCGCCTGGTAAATTAAAGACATTTAACTATTTGTTCTTAATAAACCACTGCTCTAGATATTCACAGGTAAGGTTCTAAATCCATTCTTTATTATCAGTGAACTTAAAAGCTACACCAAATAAGGTCTGAGTAAAAAGTTCATATCTTATACTAAAAAATCATACTGAGTTAAGAATACCAAACCAACCAAACAGCTATCCATTTTTTTCTTCATAGTAAACAAACATCAGTCAAGACAGCAAAGTAAGTAAATGCTCTGCTTACCTCCTCTCAAGACCATATCAAAATTAAAACTACAGAACAACCATCACTGGGATTCACCTGAAGTCTAGCTGAACTGAAGCCTTATAAGTAAGGACACACAGAAGAAGCCAACTTGAGACTGGCAGGATGGGTGGAGATGTGGAATAGGCTGGTCCCATACCCCACATGTGACCATTAAAATCAGGAGGGATAGCTCAGCTCCAGAGGTACCCACAAGGAGTGAGTGTTCCCAGCCCCACACCAGGATCCTGAGCCCAGGGTTTTAATGCTAGGGAGAAAAGTACCCATAACTTCTATAAAAACCAGTGGAGACTGGCTGAATGAGATGAGGGTGGCTGCATTTCTACGCCCTCCCCTTAAAGGGCCTGTGCACAGACTAACTTGCTAAGAGGCTCACTTGCTCTGAGCTCCAGCACTAGTGTAGCAGCTCAAAAGATGCCAGGTGGGAAGCCGGGATGGTTCAGTAGTTTACGTGCTTGCTTTGCAGCCCCAGGGACCGAGGATCAAATCCCAGCCCCAGCACATGCGGACCCATGTGCTGAACTGCAACGTGCTTCTCATGCAGGAGGTCCCCAGTTCGGTTCTCACCCCCTGTTTTGACCCCTGGCTCGAGGGGGCATTCCTAACATGGGGGAGGCCCCCAGCCCGGTTTCTGCCCTGCGTGGCCTCCGCCCACCTGTGTGGAATAAAACCATGTCAAAAACTGATGACGTACAACTGTGGAGACTGCTCTCAGCCCTCCCCCTTCTCTCTGTCTCTCTATGTCTCTGTCTCCCTCTGTCTGTAAAAATAAATAAATAAATAAATCTGAAAAACAGAAACAAAAACAATACCAGGGACATACAGGGAGAAACTGTTGTCTTCAGGGTGAGGGAGAGGGCTGGAGAGGCATCTCTCTCCTGGACAAAGGAGCTGGAAGAAGCCAATGTTTCTTTGTTGAGCACTTCTCCCACCCTGGTGTACAGATGAAGGTGGCTGCCATATCTGAGTCTCCATCAATCTGACAAACACAGTTCATTCTCTCCACCCTAAGGATTCCGTGAGACCTCCACTCCACCCAACTTTCAGGCACACCTAAGCAACTTCCAGTGGTTTTTCCAAATAAAAGGCCTGTTTTAGCTCACACTCAGACTTTTTAAAAATTTCTTAAAGGTTCACAAAATCCAAACAAGCAGCACCTGGCTTTGGCATACTCCATACCTCTGGCTGAGCAGCCCTAAGCCTGGAACTAGTCACAGCCGGCCTCAGTTCATGGCTTGGCCTTTTAAGGTAGGTCCAAGCCCAGTGTGGGCAACGGCCATCTGTGGACTGCATTGTGGCTATGCCGGGCATAGTCTGCAGCTAAACTTGGCTTGTGATAAGGCCCCTCCCCTCCCAGGAGGCCTCAAGGCTGGCACATGAGGTAGCCAGCTTTGGACCCAGCCAAAGCATCACCCAGCTGCCTCCAGGTATGACACACACGAAGGGCACACTGGGCAGGCACCAGAGCTCTGCTAAAATGGATCCTGCTGTGTAGAGTCAGCCCCTCCATAATAGCTCCTCCACTGTAGTCATGATCAATATACACAACCAATCACCCAAGGGTCAACACCACCACCCCACCACACACACACACACACACACACCAATGATGTGAAAACAGCAACCAAAGCTCAACTACAACAGGAGGGCACACACAACCCATACAAGGGACACACCTGGAACCCCCAGCTGAGGTGGCCAGGGAGACTGCCACTGAGCCCCACAGGAAACCTACTACATAAGGCCACTCTACTAGCACCAGGAGACATACCAGCTCTACGTAATACATAGAAACAAAGACATAGAAGTAGCCAAAATGGAGAGAGAAAGAAACATGTCCCAAATAAAACAACAGAACAATACTCCAGAAAAATAACTAAACAAAATACAGACAAGCAATCTACCAGATGCAGAGTTCAAAACATTGGTTATAAGAATGCTCAGTGAACTAAGGGAGAACTCAACAAAGAGATAAGAAACATAGAAATGAAGATAGAAAACAAAAGAGAACCAGTCAGAAATAAAGAATATAATAACTGAAATGAAGAATACATTAGAGGGAATGAACAGTAGATCAGATAAAGTAAAGGATCAAATAAGCAATTTAGAAGATAAGGTATCAGAAAATACCCAAACAGAACAAAACAACAAAAACTGGGGACAGTTTAAGGGACCTCTAGGACAACATCAAGCATACCAACAATCACATAATAGGGGTACCAGAAGTAGAAGAGAGAAAGCAAGGAACTGAAAATCTATTTGAAGAAATAATGATGAAAAACTTCCCTAACCTTGAAAAGAAAATAAATATACAAGCCCAGGAAGCACAAACAGTCCCAAACAAGATGAACCCAAAGAAGCCCACACCAAGACACATCATAATTAAAACGCCAAAGTTTAAATACAAAGAGAGAATCTTAAAAGCAGCAAGAGAAAAGCAGGTTAGCTACCTACAAAGGAGCTCTCTTAAGACTATCAGCTGATTTCTCAACAGAAACTCTGCAGGCCAGATAGGACTGGCAAGAAATATTCAAAATGATAAAAAGCAAGGACCTACAACCAAGATTACTCTACTCAGCAAAGCTATTATTTAGAACAGGGGTACCCAGCCTTTTGGCTTCCCTGGGCCACAGTGGAAGAAGAATTATCTTGGGCCACACATAAAATATACTAACACTAATGACATCTAATGAGCTAAAAAATCTCATAATGTTTTAAGGACGTTTACGGATTTGTGTTGGGCTGCACTGAAAGCTGTCCTTGGCTGCATGTGGTGTGTGGGCCACAGGTGGTACAAGCTTGATTTAGAATCAAAGGACAGATAAAGAGCTTCCCAGATAAGAAAAAGCTAATAAAGTTCACCAACACCAACCCAGAATTACAAGAAATCTCAGAGATAAAACATATGAATAATAAAATGGCAATAACTACATATCTATCAGCAACATTTTTTTCCAAAAAAAAAATTATTTTATTGAGAGAAGGAGAGAGAGAGAAAAAGAGAGAGAGAGAGAGAGAGAGAGAGAGAGAGAGAGAGAGAGAGAGAGAGAGGAGGTGGTGGGCAGGGGAGTCCAGGAAAGTCTCCATAGTTATACATCATTAATTGTGACGTAGTTTCATTCCACAAAGGTAGATGTGGGGCCACACAAAGTGAGAACCAAACTGGGGGTCTCCCACATGGGAGGTGAGAACCTTTGCTGCCATCTTGGTGGTTACCAGTTGTGCAATCAGCAAATGCATTTGCATGGGCTGGGGCCAGGATTCGATCCCTGAACCTTGCAGTTGCAAGGCAAGTGCTCAACCTTCTGAGCTATACCTTCATCCCTCAACAATTATTTTCAATGTAAATGAATTAAAGGCTCCAGTCAAAATACAGGGTAGCTGAATGGATAAGAAAATAAGAACCTTACATATGCTGTCTACAAGAGCCTCACTTCAAATCAAAAGACACACACAAACTGAAAGTAAAGGGATGGAAAAAGATAACTCATGAAAATGGAAACACTGGGGTAGCAATACTTATATCAGACAAAGTAGACTTTAAAACAAAGGCTGTAACAACAGACAAAGAGGAGATGGTACATATACACAGTGGAATATTGCTCTGCCAAGGAAGAGAATGGGTTCTTCCTATCTCTGGTTGCATGAATGGACCTGAAGGGTATTGTGCTGAGTGGAGTGTCAAGACAAAGACAGATGCAATGCAATTTCCTTATACGTGTAATCTAAAGGACAAAATAAGCAAGGAAAACAGAAACAAACTCAGACACAGAGAACACTTTGATGGTTGCCAGGAGGGAGGGGAGTTAGAGTGGGTGAAAAAGAGAAAGCGATTAAGAAATACAAATGGTTACAAAACAGGCATGGGCATGTGGGTATAGCATAAGGAATATAGTCAGTAATACTGTAATAAGCATGTATGGTGTCAGATGTATACTAGATTTATCGGGATGATAGATGAGAAGGGGGTTGAGGGAAGGATGAAAAAGGTGAAGGGACTAAGAAGTACAAATTGGTAGTTACAAAATAATCATGGGGATGTAAAGCATGAGGAATATAGTCAATAATATGGTAATAACTATGTTTAGCGCCAGGTGGATACTAGGCTAGTCAGCGGGATCACTTCTTAAATTATATAAATGTCTAACCACTATGCTGTACATACACCTGAAATTAATATAAAATAATTGAAAGTCAACGATAATTGAAAAATTCAAAAAAGGGGAAAAAAGTGAAAGGGAGAAGAGGTTCAAATTTCCAGATGTAAAAGTAAGTCAAAGGGTTATAATATACAACATAAGAAATATAGCCAATAAGATTGTGATAGTGTGGAACAGTGTCAGGTGGTTACTGGACTTACCACAGTGATCACTTCTTTAGGTATGTAAATGTTGAATAACTATTATGAACACATAATATTGTATGTTAGCTGTATTTTAATAAAAATCTTTTAAAAACACTAGATTTAGTAAAATTATAACAGATTTAAAAAACAAAAACTGAGGCTCTGAAAGATGAACTTTCCCAACTTCTTAGAGTGGAACAAGGTTTCAAACAAAGTTTATCTGGCTCTAAAACACTTCTAAACATTCAGAAGAGGAAGAGATTTCTGTGAACTAGGTTTTCAAAACCTTCAAATGTACTTTTCATTAACATAATAAACTAATACAAATAGTTAAAAATTCTCTTATATATTCATAAAATCAATTCTATAAATCTGAAACTCATATAGCTAAAGTGAGTTATCAAAATAGGAGAAGGAAATGTTCATGTTTTGGCAGCAGTGTGAGAGAGCTGGTATTTAAATTACTTTCAAGTGATTTGGATTAAAACCAATATAACATCCCCAAGGCCCAAAAATGAATCACATGCAAAGCTGGGAAAGGAATCCCGAATGCCTAACACCCACGATGCTGTGCTCCTTTCTTCAGCCAGAAAAGTATCTGAAAGGCTACAAACAATGGAGCAGTCCTAGGATACAGTGGGGTGGTCCCTCCCACAGTCCAGGGGCTGAGCTTTTCAGAGAACCCGCATTTCACCCTGTAGGAGTGTGAATCTCCGGTTCAGATTTCACCTGCCAAGCTCATGATTACCTTTATATTTTGCTTCTGAATGTCTTCACCTATATCCATTACCAGCAGAGTAAGCAGCTGATGCTTCAGCTGCCTTTCTGGTATAGAACAGCTATAATTCTCTAAATTTCAAGTTGCTTTATCTTGAATGATAGCAGGTTACTTTTCAGATAAATTGATAGCAGGACAGAGATTGTAATGGTTGTACAATTGGGTATGTCTTTAAATCATAAAGCCTCATCCTTAAAGTAGTGATGCTTAGCAAGAATTACACAACCCCTCTCCCAAGTATATCAGGACCTCCATAGGTACATGTGCTCTGAAAAAACATAGTCAATATTTTAATTTTACTGTATATTTGAAAAATGAAAAGTATTATCTTCATAATATTAGCATTCAAAGGTGTGTGACGCTTACATTAAAGAAAAGAGGGAACAGGTTAAGTAAAGCCAAGGTTCCTGTTTCCAGCAATGTAGTGGATTAGATACTCCAGAAGGGTTTTATAGTCCAGCAACTAGACTAATGCATTTCTGAGCTCATGGGAAGTGGGGGAATCTTTAAAAGAGCAAACAAAATAGCTATGGACTGAAAACAGAAAGTAGTAAGATGGGTGTGACCCTAACAACAACACTTCTGGGAGGAAGACTGCATCCTTAGGCTCGCAGGAAGGCAGAGAAGATGAACCTGAGATTTTCAAATAACACCAGGGACCCTAAGAGGAGTAAAGCATCCCAGGTGGCTGCCATCCAATAACCGCATGCTATTCCACAAAAGCATCCTTAGGTCAGACCCAGATTTGCACAGATTGAGATCAAGCAAATATCAGCTTCCAAGTAAAAGATTAAAAAACACCATAAGTAAGTCATATGAAACAACAAACATTAGATTTAGGTCCCCAAAACTTCAGATATTTGAAGAGTCAGATAAAGAATATAAAACAATTGTACATGAAAAGTTTTTTAAAAAGTAAAGAAGTAAAAAAAATGAGCAAGCAAGAGACCAGATTATAAAAAGAACCAAGTAAAATTTGAGAAATGAACAATATAATTGGTTAAAAAAAACAAAAACAACTCTATGCATTGGTTAAATGACATATTAGATACCACTGGAAAAGTAAACAACTATAATGCAAAGCTAAATAAATACCCCAGAACAGCACAAAGAGGGAAGAATATGAAGGTTAAGAGTTTTAGAAGGTAGAATGACTACATAGATTTTTAACAGAAGGAAGGAATTAAGAAAATAGAAGTTATATATTATTTGAACTGATAATACCTGAGAATTCAGAAATGATATAAATTCAGAGATACACTAACTACAACATATGAACAAGTAGAATCATTAAAAAGAAATCCACCCAAGACACACTGTGTTAACATTTCAGACTGCCAAAGACAAATAACAAAGCTTTAGAGTAGCTGGAGAGAGGACAGGCAACCTAGGAAAGACTGATGACATGACTGATTGCAGACTTTGCAACAGTAATGATGAGAACCACAAAGCATCAGTGTTATACAGCCCAGGCTCTAAGACAAAATAACTGTCAACCTAAATCACATAGCCAGTATATCTACATTCCAAGAACAAGATTAAAACAAATGTATTTTCAGATATAAATAAAAATGGATTCTACATCAGGAGACTTAGCATAAAGGAGGTGATCTTGAACTACTTATTCTGGTAGCTTCCTAACTAACCTTCCCTCTCGAATCTTCTTGACTATCAGACTAACACTTCTGAAATCATTTTTATCAGACCACTTCCCTGCTTCAAACTGCCAAATGAATTTCTACAACTTATATACTAAGGTCCAAATTCCTTAGGCTGGCATTGAAAGTGCTTTCCAATCTAGTTACTCTCTAATATTCTCTTCAATGGACAGTTTGGCTCTTCAATTTACTCGCTGTGACCTTGGGCTAGGTAATTAACCTACCTGAGCCTCACATTCAACATCTGCAAAATGAAACCTATAAAAACTGACTGCTGGGATCAATGAAGAGAGTCCAGGCAAAGCTATAAGCACAGTGCCTGACAAAGTTTTCAATAAAATGGAGCTGTTATTACTTATCATTATCATAACTTACTGGTCCCCCAAATACAACACATGTATTCCCAACTCCACGCCTTTGCTCATATTAGTTCCTCCACTTAAATGGCCCTCGACACCTCCATTCCCCCATATGTGCACTACATAGATCAAACTTATCCCTGTGAGTCCACTACCTCGTGCAATTCTCCTCTACCAGGCCCGCCCAGAGCAAGTGCTCTTCGAAACACATAACACATTTACCTAAAACGCTATTCTGTTAACCATCGAAATTGCACGTTCCTTCTGGTGTGGCAAAGCACGCATCTTAGGTTTCCTGTTTTGCCCATGGAAAGTTTGACTGCCATAAAAATGGAGATTGCCGAATGAGTTGGGATGAGCTGATGAAATTCCAGCACCCTGATTGAGACTTTAGCGCAAGCTTGTCCAACTTGCGGCCCAGATGGCGTTGAACGCAGCCCGACACAAATTCATAAACTTTCTTAAAATATTATGAGATATTTTTGTGATTTTTTTTTTTTAAGCTCATCAGCTATTGTTAATGTTAGTGTATTTTATGTGTGGCCCAAGACAGTCCTTCGAATGTGGCCCAGGGAAACCATAAGATTGGATACCCCTATTTTAGAGGAAAAAAATGACCAAAAAAAGGGGCAGCTGTTTTAGAATTTGCTGCATTCTTTGTTTTATAATCCTCCAGACAGCTGCATTTCATTCTAAAGACATTAAACATCTTCCTCAGAGAAAGATATCCGACAAGGAAGTCTGTGGTGGGCAGGAAGAAGTGATAAGGGTGCATCAGCAGACAGCCCACTTCAGGAAACATCTTTCAGGGTCTACTTTCCAAGGAAGTCAGTTTGCTCTGGAGTTCCTCTCATCCAAGACCAAGAGAGCAGGCCTTCCAGGAGTTGCCCAGCTAGCACACACCAGGCATTCAATAAATGTTGGCTGACTGAATAAGCAGACCAAAGCCCCTGGTCAGATTATTTTATTGCTTTGTTTAAAAAAAAAAACCAAAAAACGGGGGTTGCGGGGAGAGGCAGGTATTCTCATCAAACTTTTTCAGTTTTCCAGTTAATCATTTGTTGAGGATGCCACAGCTGGCTCCCCAACCCAAAGGCCAACGACAGCAAATCCCTCAAATGAGTCACTAAGGATGCGCACTCAAATAACTGAACTCCGTGTCAGCCCCTCCTTCATCTGCTGACATTAATCAAGGAGCTAGAAAAAGGCACAATCTACATGCTACCACATTGAACCCCACAAACTAATTTTTCCCATTAAAAAAAAAAAAAGTCCTTACTAGTGTCAAATTTAAAATTCCACTATTTATCTACTAGAGGCCCAAACTAAATGCAATTATTTTCATCTTGTTAAAAACATCTTCATTAAAGAACACCTGGAAAAAAACACACAAAAGAATTGGCCAGAAACAGAGAGAAAAGCAGAATAAAATGAGCCATAATAAGTACCACTCAAATACAGTATCTGTCAACATTATGGTTCATTTTTTTCCCCCAGGTATTTTTCCCCCTAAGCATTAGATGTTTCATGTAATTGTAACTATTTGGTAAATACTAATCATAACTACAGCTTGTGACATTTAAATTCACAAGCATTTCCCCACATTTTTCTTCTTTTTAACCTTGTATAACTACCTAGAGTAGATGGTAGAAACTAGATTTTTAAATTAAACCAAGTCAAGAAACACTTGCCATTGTCTTTCTTCCATTATAGTAAAAACTGAGAATTTCTAAAAGTTCCTGGAGGCCACTGGAACTAAGATAAGATACATAAAAAATACTTAGACACATAGGCGGTGTTTAAGAAATGTTAACTGACTTTCAAGTGACAAAGACAATAGTCATCTCTGTCAAGATACAAAAGAAATTAAATTCAGTCTCTATTACCAACAAATTTGTAATATCATTAAAATGTGGGAGCATTTGAGATCTTGCTCCCCAGCATATGAGTATGTGGTGAGTTTGGCTCAAATAAACTATTTTAAAAAAAAAAGATAAAAATGCATTTATACCCAACAACTAAAGTCCAACATACCAATGTCATATTTTTCCATGTACAAGATGCCCCCATGTATAAGACAACCCCTAATTTTTGGTCTAACAATTTTAGACAAACATATCCTCTTATACATGGAAAAGTACAGTAATTCACCATATATTCATCCTGACTCTTAAAGGCTGGGGATGATTTAATCATTTTGCGCCCCTCGTGTGAGGAACAGTGTCTGGTACATTACAGATAATCAATATCTCTTGCACTGAACTGAACTAATCAGCATAACACCTGATTATACTAAGCATAGTACAAGCTATGCTTAATTAAAGAGCAAGGATCGCTGTGAACTGAGGTTAAGTTAGGCAAAGCAGACAGCATGGATATGGCAGAGTTTGATTATGGCAATGCTTTGCAGAAAGAAGGTTGAACTGTAGAAGCCTTGGGATACTCTGAAAATGAAAGATGATATAAGAAAAAATGTTTGCATAGTCCTAATTTATTTTAAAAGTTTGATGTTTCTACACAAGCAACATTGAAACCCCTGCTATATACATATTAACCATTATGGGAACTATGTAACACATAACAGATACTACTTATAAACACACACACACACACAGACCAAAACAAAATACTATAGCATTTCTTGACATCAGAAACAAGTGCTAGTTCTCAGGGAGGTTTCTGTATGTCATGACAAGTGGCAGAGACTATAAATTCCGGCCTCAGATCTCAATATAGAGTTCTATGGTGGATACTGTCCTTGCTAAACTAGGTGTAAAAGAATGTGCTTACAAAACTTTCTTTCAGGACCTCTTTCTACTTCAGTGGAGCTATTTGCATATACTGTTAGCATTCACAGGGTAGATACAGAAGATTTGAAATCTGCATTCAGCCTTAACAGCATCACATTCACACCACCTGATTATAAACATATCTTTAAAAAGGGACTCCAACTTCATGATTAGGGTATTATTCAGCAGACTCCATACATCCTAACTTCATTCACACACATATTTTCCTTTCTTTGAACCCACTTGTGCTATGAAAAAATTCCAAGAATTTATGGAAAAGGAATTTGCTAATATCACATTTCTAACAGCTGCTAGTTGAATGTACTAAATCCATAGCTTCTTCAGTTACATCTTAGAAATACAAATAACAAAAATAATACAAATTTGTCTGTGTTTCAAAAGAACTGATTTAAGCCTACTCTATTGGGCTGCCCTAAGAGCAAGCTGCAAATAGCTTAGGGATTGGGTGTATGATCATTTTGTCTAGATGTAATACTACAATTTCTTATGATTTAAGTATCTCTAATAGTTATCCATTCAGTTTCCCTAGACTGAAGCACTCAAAAACAAATGCCTATCAACAAGGCATCTGGGAATGAACAGCTGATTTGAGGCATTGCGTGCTTCAGGGCAGGTGTTCCTTGTTCTGCTGAAAATACACACACTGGTCATGATTATATCTGTCAGATAATTTAAAAGAAAACAACATGAAAGAATAGGTCATTTTAAAAAAATGTTTCAAGAGTCCAAACAAATGCAAATGGAAAGCTGAAAATATTCCTGAAAAATTCGTGAAAATGGAAAAGTTTTGATTTTCAGATTTTATTAAGCTTCAGCATACTGTCTAATCTCAAGAGTACAAACTGTTACTGTTTTAATTCTAAACAAACCACCTTTCTTTAAGACATCAAAAGACTGGAAGCCCAACAGTAATTACTACATAATCGTTAAAAAAAAAGACATGTGGCATAACATTTGTAAAGTTGAATTGCACCTGTCACCAATGCAACAAAGGAATATTTTATATACAAACCACACAGCACTGAATAGTTGATCATTTGATTAAACTAATCCATAATAAGAATGCCACTGTCAAATGAACTAATGAAATTAACCAAAAATTGGATTAACACAAATGGTTGAAGATTTCCAAATTAAATCACCCTGAGCAAGTTACTGAACCTTTCTGTACTTTGTGTCTTCATCCACAAAAATGGGGGAAATAATGGTAACAACCTCTTGGAGTGAATATCAATATTAAATAAATACATGTTAAATTCTTATAATAGAGCCTTGCAAAGGGTAACTAATAAATAGTGCTTGTATTATACCAGGAACCAAAAGTTTTAAAATAAGAATACTGAGAAGCAATAACAATTTTAAAAAGTAATCATGAAAATTAAAAAGACAGCTGTCATGACCTGCGGAATGAAATTTTCAAGCTATTAGTCTATTTAAAATAGAAACTAGTGGAAAAAGAGCCCCCTACTAAAAAAGAGAGCTACAGCCCTTCAACGTGTATTAATACATCCTACCACCTTGATTCTTTGTCACTCATTCTACTTTGCAAAATTTGCATCTTCCTCCTATGTTCTGCAGGTAAATCTCCGCCATTAATATCAAGAAAGCGAGAGCAAACTAAGAGGTTAAGTATGTGAAGTTCTTAGCATCTTCTAGTTTTATTAACAAACCACCAAGTTGACACTCACTCCTGAACTAAATTGCCAAATGTTTCTGCAATAAAAACTGCAAACTTTCGTGTGAACAGACCTCTTCAACAATAGGGAGTTGTTCCCATCTGTGAATAGGACAGTGTCAGTGTGATCAACAAAGCTGGGAGCTGCACATTCCTGACACCCTTGTCCCCTGGCTAGCCTTTGACCACTTATATCACTCAACCGCTCAACCACATGTTTTTGGAAATCACTTTCAGGCAAAGTGTATGGACAGCTTCTAAACCCTGAAACTCATCTTTCACCACAGAACCGTTTTTACAGCTCCTCTCCCAGACCCTCACTTTTTACTGCCACCATTGTGAATACTTTGCAAATGAGCATCAAACACAGGAGTGCTTTGTTTTCCTAGTCCTCCCACCCCCCAGCCCCCACCCCCGTCCAAATAGCCGTTTCCTGTTTTCATTTGTATATTCCAGAAAACATCATGGGATGACAATATCATAAAAACTGAAGACTGAAAAAAAAAGGCCTGGTTTGGTTACCTTGGGGGTGGCCAACAGGGAAGCAAAACTGTGGTGTAGTGCTTTAGGTCAACGCGGGTTTGAGCCTTCCCTACTTATCTGGACTGCAGCCTCGGAAAAGAGACTTGACTTAGGTCTTAAGTTTTCCTATCCGAAAATGGGTTAACAAAACCCAGCCCCCAAAGGTCTTGTTAAGGACCTGAAATAATGATGTGAAAGTGTCCAGCACGCTGTACGTGCTCACTACACAGAAGCTATTTCAGTCCTTCTGTCCAACTGCCCCGGGACACTCGGATCTAATGAGCATTCCAGACGGTGGGAAAGACGAATCAGAACTCCCAAGTTTATCATCGTGTCCTGATCAAAGCGGCCCACATGCTCTGTCAGGATAAGAGTCTGCAGGGTGTGCTAGGCCCGGCTGGAGAGAAAAAAAGGAAAGAAAGTACTTGATTGAGATTTGTGCCCCTTCATTTCCATCGAAGGAAAGGTGGGGTTGCCCGATTCGGTCTCTCTGTTCAACCAGGGGTAAGTGAACAGACCCAGAGGGTCGTGGCCAAGAAGCCGGACGGGCCTCGGAACCGTGGCCGCTCACGGTCCACTTCTGGGCACGGCGCTCGCTCCGGCGCCTGCAGGCGAGTTCCCGAGCCCACGCGGCCGCGGCCGCTGCCTTTCCAGACGGCGGTGCGCACCGCCCGCAGCGGGCTGCGCCCGCACCCTGCACCCAACTCGCCCGGACTCCTCCGGGAGGCCCGCACCCGACGCCTCCCCCGGGACCAGGGCGCCCGCCGTTCCTCCCGCTCCTCCCGCCGAGCCGGGAACCGCTATTCCCGCCTGGATGGATGGGCTCCCGCTGCTTCGGGCCTGCTCTGCTCCCATCGCCCCCAGATCCGACTCTCCACAAGGCAGATGCTCGCAGACTCACCCCCGAAAAGCAGCAGCAGGAAGAAGTCGGGCAGCCCCGCGCAGAGCCCGAGTCCCGATCGCCTCCTCAGCGCCATGTCGAGGGGAGCTGAGGGGCCGCCGGAGCGCGGCGCAGCCAGGGTTCCCCGCGCGCATGCGCGCAGCCTGTCCCCCTCCGCTACCCCGCCCCTGGTTACCATAGCGACCACCTGTCCTGGCAATTTCGTTACCGTGGTGACAAAGGAAGCTGAGGTCTGGTTACTATGGATGCAGGGATGCCCTGGACCGGGACCTGTAGGGTCTCTTTCAATGAATTCGGTGGGTGGAGGTAAAGAATCCTGTTTAAAAGTGAGATGGGGCAAATTTCCGTAGTTATAAAATTAATACGTCACTACAGATCAGAGAAGGAATGCTTAATTAAAAGTTGGAAAATAAAGTGTTTCCTATTTTACAAATGAGGCTGCAACCCAGCTGTCTTGAAAGCATCATTGCCGCGTGCACCTCTTTTGAGGCCCTGATTCCAAATGTGATGGAAGGAAAAAGAGTTGAAATCTATATAAAACATAACAAAGTCAAATAAATATATGGTGATGACAGGAGACCTGATTCTAGGAGGTGAGCACACAATGCAATATATAGACGATGCGTTATAGAATTGTACACTTGAAACCTACATAATTTTACTAGTCACTGTCACCCCAATAAATTTAATATAAAAGAATGACATCATACACACTTTGAATAAAAGTATATTTCAACAACAAAAACACATTATATATGCAGTACATACAAGTGACATCTTTATAAAATAAACCAAATTTATGTCTGTGGTAGATCAAAAGCATGATGGCATGCCCAAGAGTTTATTCTTCAGAAGATCAGGATAATTGTTTGTTCTGGCTTCCGAATATTGGTCAATGCTAAGGCTGGGAAAGAAAAATGGAACAGAAATAAGAGTAAAAACAACATTTTGAGTACAGTTATTAGTTAAATATGCCAGTTCCAAAGAAGTATTTTAATGTGTAACTTAAAGACTTCAATTTTTCTTTTTTTTTAAGATTTATTTTATTTTTGACAAAGAGAGAGAGAGAAGGGGGAGGGCCCAGAGCAGTCTCCATAGTTATATGTCATCAGTTTTCAACATAGTTTCATTCCACACAGGTGGGTGGGGGTATGGACAGGGCAGGAACCAGGCGGGGGCCTCTGGCATGATAGGCATGCCCCCACAAGCTGGGGGCCAAACTGAGGGCCTCCCGCATGAGAAGCTCATCCCGATGAGAACCAAACCGGGGGCAACATCCCAGTTCACCATATGGGGCCATCTGAGCCAGGGCCAGGATTCGATCCTCTTACCCTGGAGCTGCAAAGCAAGCACTTAGCCCGCTTAGCCTTCCTGGAATCTCCTAAATTTTTCAAATAGTCACACTAAATTTATTTTAGTATTTTTTTTAAGATTTATTTTTATTGTTTTTTGACAGAGATAGACAGACAGGGAGAAACAGAGAGAAGGGGGAGGTTCCTGAGCAGTTTCCATAGCTGACATTAGTTTTCCATATAGTTTCACTCCACAGGTGGGTGAGGGGCTGCGCAGAGCAGGAACTGGGCCAGGAGCCTCCCACATAGGCCCCGACAAGAACGGAACTGGGGGCACACCCCAGCTCAGCATGTGGGTCCATCTGGGCTGGAGCAGAGATTCAATCCCTGATCTCTGGGACTGCAAAGCGAGCACTCAACCCACTGAGCCATCCCAGCTTCCTCCTATTTTAGCATTTTTAGTTTTTAACAAAGTAGAAGAGTGTGTGTATGACTTGCATATACACTTCATTATATATAATTTTTTAATTTATCATCACAATTATTAAGAAACATAAAATAGATTGAGGTTGTTGTCAAATGTATGCTTCAAATACCATCATTATATAGTATTCTTTATAAGTCTGCTTTAACCTTTGTAAATGGGAATTAATTACATTCTCAAAAATCTCATAAAGAACAAAAATTTCAGCCGGGATGACTTAGTGAGTTAAGCACTTGCTTTGCAGCCCTGGGGACTGAGGATCAAATCTGACCCTGGCCTGTGAAGACCCATATGCTGAACTGAGGTGTGCTTCCCATGAGGGAGGCCCCCAGTTCAGTTCTTGTCCCCCAGTTCAACCACCTGGCTCGAGGGGGCATGCTTCCCATTCTAGAGGCCCCCAGCTTGGTTCCTGCACTGCACGGCCCCCTCCCACCTGTGTGGAACAAAACCATGTTGAAAAAACTGATGCCGTACAACTATGGAGACTGCTCTGGGCCCTCCCCCGTTTCTCTGTCTCTCTGTCTCTCTGTCTGTCTCTGTCTGTCAAAAACAATAAAATAAATCTTTTAAAAAAAAAAGAATAAAAATTTTAAAATAACTCAATCACTGATTATGAATCCATGTCTTCTTTCCTAAAGCTTCTTTCTGTTCCAGTTCAACATATTCCAAAGTCACAAGTAAAAGTATGTGAAAATTATTTTATAGTGATGGTCTCTCTCCATCCATCAAACACGTAATAGAGAAATGAACAAGAAACTAATTCTTCTTAGGCCCACTATTTTTCCTTCTGCTCCCTTTCCTCTATTATTTCCTATAGCTCCTGGTTATGCAGCCAGGCATATTTGCCAAACTGAAGGAAGAATTTTGGTTCCCTGGGAAATGTAAGATGGTGTCTGACTGTGGACAGTGGACGTTTTTCAGAAACCAGTGTCCCCTTTCTCCTTTTGAATTTCCTGTGCTTGCACTGTGATGTGGTACTGTGTATAAAATGGTTTTCTCTGCTAGGGAATCTTATGAGAGTCAGAACAAGATCACAGAGAAAGGGTCCATGAACACTTTGTAAGGAGCAGAGCTTCCTTTGAGAATGGGTGCAGGTGCTTCATTGTAAAACACTGATAACCCTCCACATATGGAGTCTGCAAGTCGTGACCTGTGACTGAGAGACACGGTCCTGCAGTGAAGTCCAACTAGTGATGCACCAGGACAAGATAAGATGCATTTGGCTGTCAAGGGATCTGCTCCTCCTTATGGTTTCATTGTTCCCTGAAGAGCTCTGGCCTGTTTATATGGGAATCGGAGCTCTGGAAGCATTCAGTGAGCAGGGCTGGGGACTTTATGCTTCTATCACATTATCCAACTGAATAGGCTGCTTCTAATGCATGGCTTACTAATGAGAAATACATTTTTTAAAAGAGCTCAGGGAACTAAGTATGCTTGGGCTAAACTTGAACAAAAGCATTTGCAATATGTTTCAATGCCAACACAAAGTATACATCAAGAGGCAAAGGAAGAGTGGGGTTTTTCCTGTGAGACTCACGTCTGAACTGGCTGGAGAAGTCCCAGAAGCAGCAGCCAAAGGAGGGGAAACCTGGACTCTACAGTCTGATGAACCATGATTCAAATTCTTCATTTCTGTAAATTTGGGAAAGTTACTTACTTTCTCTAAGCCTTGGATTCCTTGTCTGCAAAACAGGGATAACAATACCCATCTCAAATGGTCACTGTAAGGATTATGTGAGATAAAGGCCTAGAACATTCTAGGTGCTCAATACATGCTTATTGCCTATTGCCTGTGCCCCATCCTTTTCTTACTATTTCAGTTCAGGTCAAGCAAAGTGGTCACACTATTCTTGGAGAGTCTTCATAAAGAAAAGAACCAGAAATGCCAGGATAGTGGTTGTGCCCTTTCCTCGCCATTGCAAGGTCTGGGGTTTGATTCACTGTCTTGGCCTGTTCAAACCGCATATGCTGAACTGGGTGTGCTTCTCATGCAGGAGGCCACCAGTTCAGTTCTTGCTCCCCGGTTCTGCCCCTGGCTGGAGGGGGCATGCCTCCCATGCGGGAGGCCCCCAGCCCAGTTCCCACCCAGCACAGCCCCCACCCACCTGTGTAGAACTGATGATGTACAACTATGGAAACTGCTCTGGGTCCTCTCCCTTCTGTCTGTCTTGCTCTTGGCTCTCACTCTCGCTCTTACCCTCTCTCAAACAATAAAGTAAATTAAAAGAAAGAAAAGGACCTTCAGCCTGTAAGTGAGTCGAAGAGAATGAGAAGCATAGAGGAAGTTTTACATCAAAATGTGTTCATTCACTTGGCGTGACTATATTCTTTTAAAGTAACACGACTAGGGCTTTTGTTCCTTCACTCTGCCATCATACACCTCAGCAATCATCTGAAGTCAACCCTCACCGCATGAGATAAGGGAGATCCTTTGACTGAGGGGACTCTGACCCCTGAGTAGTTGTAGTTCCACTAAAGCGTTCCTGTTCAGGACTCACGAATGATTCTGTTACTCCGTTCTCACTCCCTTCAAGTCCCGTCTTCCTTGCGGTATTTCCAACTTCATTTTTAACATTTTAGCATCCTCTGTTCTGTCCCTTCAAAGTATTTCTTTAATTTTATTTAAATAGGAGGGCACACATGCCTCAGTCTAAGGAAAGAGTAGCAAACTAAAACTCCACCCCCTTTAACAGGACATGTGGCTTGTGCTCTGGAAGGAAAGGTCTGCAGTTCCATTTATTTGCATGGTCCTCTCCTCTGTACTTGTTCCAATAGACAAGGTCATGCGAATGCCAAAAGTTTTGGCTTTCAGTGGCTTCCTAGAGCAAGGCCTTTATAGAAAGTCCTTTAGCAGGCCTTTTATATTTCAGCAAAAGGAGGCTGGGTGTTCATGTGCTAGAGATGGTATGTGTGTGTGTGCATGTGTGTGTGTACGTAAATATGTCATACATGACATATGTGAAAAGAGAATCACTCACCTCTGCTAGGGGACAAGTTACAGTGTCACCATTGCCTCACTGTTGAAACAGAGTAAAGAAGGAAGGGGTCTTAGAAGGAGGAGGTCAGAGCATCCTTAAATCCAAACACCTGCTGAGTAGGCTTAATTGGTGCTAAATGACCACAATTGACAAAGAGCTGCAAGCTGGCATAGGCGGAGGTAATTGCTGGTAATTGACAGGGGAAGTAGGACCCTCCTACTGCCTTCCAGGCGGGGATATAAAACGGAAGGAGGGCAGAAGCAGGAAGGGGTGCTTGGTTCATGGCAGCGGGCTTGACCCACAAGGTACAACAGCAAAGAGGGGTGCTTGGGTCATGGAGTTTTCATTTTCAGGCACTGCTGCTTGGGTCACAGACATTTGGTTTGCAATCGATGGCACTTGGGGTGCAGAGGTTTGGTTTGCAGGAAGCAGCCAGCTTAGCCCGCTAGGCCCAGCAGTGGCTCTGGTGTCATTCAGGTAGCGTGGCTGGAGGAGACAGGCAGTCTTTGAGGGCGGAAACCAGCTACCTTCTCAGGTCACTGGTGCTCTGACAATAAACATTTATTCTATGACCCAACTCCTGTGCCGGTCTATTGGCTGAATGGCACAGGCAGCGCGAGCCCAGACTCGGTTTCCCTCCAGTAGCACCATCAGTCAGGGTTTCTACTCACCAGTGCACATGAAAACACAGCACAACTAACAGAGAACGGACAATCACATTCCCACAAAGGAAGCCTGACACAGGATTTGTTTCCCCAAGGCGAAGGCCCTAACAATCCTGAATCCCAAATTCCCCTGTCAGGGGTGCCTGCCGCAATTTTTATTTTGAGGAAGTGGACAAGCATGACTTGGCTGTGGGCCTCCTACAAACACCAGGGGAAAGGTGTCACGGATAGCTAGTAAACAACACTCTCCAGACCCCTTGGGAAAGGTCACCTGTGGAGAGAGAAAACAGGCCTGGTCTTTTTTTTTTTTTTGCTTTCCCTCCACTTGAACTGATGAATATTTCCAATGGTCTAGGGAGAAGGTGAGAAACTTTTCCTGATCTGTGCTTTCGGAGCCTCAAGACAGGAGCGCTAGCTGAACTGTGTTGGAGTCAAACCCAGGAGTTCCTGCTGCTCTGTCAGGCCAAGGGTGAAAGGATTGGGGGTGGGGAGGCCCCTAACCAAGAGCAGAGAGGTAACTGCAGCCGGGTGATAGTCAAGCTGTGTACCTTCAGAGCATTCCAACTACTCCATTTACAGATGGGATATATTTTTATTCCAACCCTCCAATTACAGGTAATTTTCTCTCCACACAAATTGTACCATCCAGCATTTACTTCCTGGTGGCACCAAGGAGGTACCCAGGCCCCCGCTGTTCCTCCTCATCTGCTGCAGGGAAACGTGCACGTCCCTTGGAGCCCCTTCCAGAGTCAACCCCTTGCTTTAGGATTTGGGGAGAAGTTCTTCCCGAGGGCTCTGGGCCCAGGGGACTGCCGTGGTAATGTGGACTGCTCATTCCTTTTTACAGGAATGGAAGGATATTTTTTGTGGCAGTCACCGGAAAACTGGACTCTGCCATGGCAGAGTCTAGATATACTATTCCAAGACTGAAAATAGGAGGGATTTGGTTCTATTTCCCAGATCTCTAACGCAATGAGGATTATGCCACAAAAAGCCTTTTTGTCCATGTATTATTCAATACCATGCCTCTGAAGCAAGCAGAACAGGCCTCTAAATAAGACTCTCAAGTTTCTCTTTTAATCCCATGGAATTGTATGCCCACAAAATTTAGGTTTGGGGACAGTGGATATATTTGGTCCTCTGGGGTGACATCTGATCCTCAAAGCACTGACGAGTACAGCAGACTTATCCGTGGAGATGACCACTCTCAGCCCTACAGAGGACAGAGGCCTTGCGTCCCTCATCCCCTGAGATCAGCTATGACTCTGCACCCTTTACACTGGGAGGTCTCACCGTCTGCCAGTCATTTTTTTCCAGGCTGTATTTTATTTTATGGCCAGTCATTGTTTTCTAGAATTTCACTATCCAGTGTACCCGGGCCTAGCACTAGCTCCTGCCTAGCGTAGAAAGAACAGGAAGCTCTGCTAAGAGTTCCATACTCTTGTGTGGGGAGGGGGGAGTGGGCACCAGATATATCGGGTTGGAGGGGGACCTGATTCTGGGAGCTGGGCACATAATGGGATGCATGGGTGATGTGATGTGGAGTTGTCCATTGGAAAACTGTCTGATTGTTACCAACCAATGTCACCCCATTAAATTTAACAATAAAATATAATAATATTAGAAAAAAAAAAAAAAAGAGTTCCATACTCCTTGTACACTACCCTAGGGCTGCCACCCACTGCCATCAGCCTAGTACAAACTTCATAATTTTTTTATTTGGGTTGTTAACCTGGTCTCCAGGCACCTGCATATATATATCTAACAGGTGCTCACTAACTACCTATGAAATGAATGAATATAAGACTCCTGTTACCTGCAACTGATGTCAGCTCATGTTCTGCTTAAAATTCTTAAGTGGCTCCCTACTGCCTTCAGAATATAGTTAAATTCCTTTATATAACTAAACATGTCAATGCTAGAAAAAAAGTAAGTCCTTTGGTCACAAGCATCATGATGTCACATTCCATTATTGTATTCTTATTTGTACCCTTAAATTTAGTTACACTGAGTTATTTGGACTTCTCAAACTTGTCATGCTCCTTCAAGACCCTGAAGTTACTTATGTGGTTGTTTTTGCCTGTATTGCCCTCCCCTTAAGGCCGGTCAGTTTTCTGACTCTACCATGTCCTATAGGAGCCACTGCAAGCTCCCATCCTATCCTCCTCATAGAAGAATTGCCTGAGTGCACTGGTCCCTCCAAGATAATTTAGTGGCCCTTCTCTGCCCTTTCAATAATACGCTGAGCATTCATCTATTTTACTTTATCACGTTGCATTGTAATGCCATATTTTCTCTGTAGTTCTCGCCAGACTTCTAGATTTTAATACTGCTTTCAACCTTTCTTCTTATCTAGTATATGTCCTTGAACTATAATTCCTTTCTAATTACTGCATTAGCTGCACCCCATGGGTTGCAATATATATTGTTTTAATTAGCACTCGGTTCCAAGTACATTCTAGTTTCCTTTTATGATTTGCACTTGACCATTCATTACTTAGAAGTCTATTCTCTGATGACTGGGTATAGGGCTCTAAGTATAATATATAGCCATTCAATTAAATTTATTTATACTTTGCTTCTCTCTCTCTCTCTCTTTCTGTAGCTATCATTTTCTGGAAGTTTTGCTAAATATCACACTATTGTGATTATGGATTTCTCATCATTTTGTTATAATTCTGTCAAAAAGCTGAGAGTTGTATCTGGGGTTCTTCCCCTCACACAGAGTACATGAGGAGTCCCTGTCAACAAATGGCCTGTAGACTCTTATTATTCATAGAATTTGGACCCTCGGTTGACCATGGGGAGTCAATCTCGTTCTTGGTGTTCACTGTGAATTATTCACATCAAGTGAATCTTCTAGGGCCACAACTACATGGTGTACAGGGACAAGAGTGTTGTACCACTATGATGACACCATAAAGCATGCATGTGGCTTTTACCCTCTCACTGACTCTTCCTCTCCCCCTTTCCCTCTGGCTCAATCAGAAAAAAATGCTACCCTTGCATGACTCATTCTCAAGTTCCTTGGAGCCATAGCTGCTCTCTCACACAGGCCTATTAAATGTTTTCTTTGAAACGAACGTAGTCCTTTCTATGAATGAAATCACAGCAAACACAATGTTCTCTGTTGCATCATGTGATAACGATGCTCTCCATACCACATCCTCCAATTGGAGAACTATGAGCACAGGGTGTATGTTATGCATCTGTATATCTCTACATTTTCTCCTAAGGTCCTACTATATAAACAAAAAAATTTAATTTTAGATTGTGATATAGAATAAGAAACATCTATTTGGGCAAAAGGGGCTGTACCCTGGGAGAAACAGATTCAGGCAACAACCTAAATTGTGCTCCACAGACACAAAGAGAAGGCCATCTTTCATAGAGAAAAGTTCCTGCCCCAGTTCTCCACTTTACACAAATGGGGTTTCCAAATTGTGCAGTCCAAGTCACCCAGTTCTGATTGTTCAGCATAGATGCAAATGAGGGTACAGTATGTGTAGTTCTGATTGGACATGTCCGGCCTCAGTTCATTGGTAGAAAGGTAAGGCCAGTGCTTGCCTGTAGTGGTTAGCTCCAATGGCATAAACAAGCCGGTTACAGTGTGGGAAGCTGAGAGTTGTATCTGAGGTTCTTCTCTGCACACAGAGTATATGGGGAGTCCCTGCCAGCAAATGGCTTGGAGACTCTTCTTATTCATAAAATTTGGGCCCTCGGTTGACCATGGGGAGCCAATCTCGTTCTTGGGGTTCACTGTGAACTATTCACATCAAATGAATCTTCTCAGCATCCACTACTACATAGTTGGTTGTGTTACCAGACTCAGGCCTGGTGTTGCTGGCCTTCTGTACCCCAAAACTCAGTGACAAGGGTTGGTGAGGAGAAAAGCACATGTTTTTCTAGAAGCCGGCAGCTAAGAAAAGATGGCAGGCTCACATCCTGGAAAAACCACCTTTCCCAAGCCAGAGTTATTATAACTAAGGGGTTTTATAGGTAGGTAGGTGTAGAAAAGGACAAATGGGACATGAGGGATGTGGCGGTTAGTCAGGCAGTTCTTAGAGCTGACAATTGAGAAACTGCCTCCCCAGAGTCTTGGGGTGGGGGATGTGAGTGGCTAAGTTATTGCTTCAAAATAACATTTCTTGAATTTGGCAATCATGTCTGGAGTGCTGTGTGTGTCATAATCAAAAATTGTGGGGAGTTGTATTCATGGGTTCGGATGTCCGGGCTCCTGGAGATTGAGAGATTACTCTTTCTCTCAGGACTCTGTTTAGCAACTGGACTAATAAGGTATGTGTAGCCTCAAGCAAGGGAGTAAGGCAGCCATTAAATCAAGCAGTGAAGAGAGAGAAAGAGAGAAAGCAGGTGGCTGAATACAAGCTATAGGCAAATCACACTGTATACTAGCTAAGTCTAACTATATTATTGATTTCTCCAAGTTTCACCCTTAATGGTTGCTCAGTGAACTTGTTAAAATGTTAAGAAACACACACATAGGTGTCATAATGGCATATGTTACAGAATCTCCTATAACAGTTTCTCAGAATAAAAGTGAATCTTTGCACCTAGAGTAACTGAGGACATCTTCCTAGAGGTGTAGAAATAACTAGTATAAGGTTTTATAATCACCCTCCATCATTTCCATCATTTAAAATTGATCCAGCCAATATTATATTGTGTTTGTGTCTGGTACTGAGCTAGGGAGCAGATATAATATGGGTAGTTTCATTCTTCAAGGAGCCCACAGTCCAGTGGAAAAGACAGGGAGAACAATAATTATACCTTAGGGGTCAAGTAACCCACAGAATGAGCTAATGTGGATATTCACTGCTCTACAATACCACACAGGGAATTTTTGAATAAAACACAACAGAAAAATTAAATGCATATTGAGCTTGAAATAAGGGAAGAAATTGCCAAGTGACTGAAAAAGAAAGGAATTTAAAGCCAAAATAGTAAGCCTGTTTAGCAGAGGGGACAAACTTCCCTCTATCCTCAAGGTTCTTCTGGCTGCTCTAATAATCTAATAAACATGAGGTAGAGTAGCAAGCGAATATAACCAAATTTTATACATATGAGGTCTGACAACTAAGTTCGCAAACTTGCCACCCTACCTTTATGTTGGCAGCACTATACAAACAACTCAGCAAGGTTTCATAACCTTGGTGTATCAGCTGTGTTCATGTTGATGTGTGGCAGTGTCTTGCTGAGTGTCATTCATTGTGGTGGTTGCATGTTTCTATGTGTCATCATGAGAATGTCGGAGCCTGAGTTTGTCAAAACCATTTGGAGAGGCAAGACGATGGTTTGGGCCTCGTTATCACTGGTGATGAAATATGGCTGTACCAATACAAACCGGCAACAAAGCATCCAAGTGCGCAATCTCCATGACCAAAAACGTCTGTCAGTCCAAATCAAGAGTCTAAACTATGCTGCTAACCTTGTGATATCAGAGGGATTGTTCATTATGAATTTGTAGCAACTGGACAAACAATCAACCAAGTGGACTATTTGGAAATGCTGAAAAGGTTACAAAATCACACTAAACTTTACGCCAACAACTCATGGCTATTACATCCTAACAACGCACCAGCTCACATCACCCTGTCTGTGGAGGAGTTTTTAGCCAGTAAACTAATAACTATTGGATTACCTTCTCTACTCACCTGATCTACTCCCCTCCCCTACTTTTTTCTTTAAAGGAAATAGTGAAAGGAAAACATTTTGATGACATTCAGGGCATCAAAGGTAATACAACGATGGATCTGAAAAAGAGTTTCAGTAGTGCTTTTTTTTTCTTTTTATTACAATCATTTTGTAATCCTTCTATAAACATGTTGAGGGTATCCCTCATTTTTATTTTTTCCCTTGTTTTAATGTTAAATTTACTGGGGTGACAATTCTACATGACATCGTCTATACATTGCATTATGTGCTCACCACCCAGAATCAGCTCTCTTCCAATCACCATATATTTGATGTCCCCTCCCAATGACCCCCCGCCCCAGTTCTCCCATCCACCTCCCCCCTTACCCTCAGGTAACCACTAAACTATTGTCTGTGTCCATGAATTTTTGTTTCTTTGTTACTTTCAGTTTTATATTCCACCTATAAGTGAGATCATATGTTTCTTGATTCTGTCAGTCTGACTTATTTCGCTTAATAAGATGCTTTCAAGGTCTGTTCATGTTTTCACAAATTGCTGTATTTCATAATTCCTTATTGCTGAGTTATATTTTATTGTGTAAATGTACCACAACATTTTTATCCAGTCATCTATCAAGGGACACTTTGGTTGTTTCCACAACTTGGCCACAATGAACAGTGCTGTGATCAACATTGGGGTACATATATCTTTGTGAATTAAAGTTTTCAGGTTTTTGGGGTAGATACCCAGGAGAGGGATTGCTGGGTCATATGGCAATTCCATTCCTAGTTTTTCGAGGAATCTCCATACTGCCTTCCACAGTGGTTGTACCAATTTACATTCCCACCAGCAGTGTATGAGGGTTCCTTTTTCTCCACACCCTCTCCAGCACTTGTTATTCATTGTGTTGTTGATTATAGCCATTCTAACAGGGATGGTTTTGACTTGCATTTCCCTGATAGCTAGTGAAGTTGAGTATTTTTTTCATATATCTGTTGGCCATCTCTATGCCTTCTTGGGAGAAGTGTCTTTTCAGATCCTCTGCCCACTTTTTAACTGAGTTATTTGTTTTCTTGTTGTTGAGTTGTATGAGTTCTTTATATTTTGATATTAATCCCTTATTGGAGGCATTGTTTGTGATTATTTTCTCCCATTCACTTGGTTGTCTTTTTATTATCTTGATGGTTTTCTTTGCTGTGCAGAAGCATTTTAGTTTGATATAATCCCATTCATTTATTTTTGTTTTTACTTCCCTTGCCTTTAAGGTCAAGTTCTTTATAAACCCAAAGTCCATAAGTTTAGCATCATGGTTTTCTTCTGTGCAGTTTATTGTTTCAGGTCTTATGTGGAGATCGTTGATTCACTTTGAGTTAATTTTGGTATATGGTGACAGCTCACAGTTTAGATTCATTCTTTTGCATGTAGTTTTTCAATTTTCTCAGCACCCTGTATTAAAGATGCTTTGTTTCCTCCATTTTATATTTTTTGTTTTTAGTCAAAAATTATCTGTTCATATATTTGGGATTTATGTCTGGGTTCTTAATTCTATTCCATTGGTTGGTGTGTCTCTTTTTCTGCCAATACCATGCTATTTTGATTAGTGGAGTATTGTAGTATAGACTGAAGTCAGAGAGCGTAATGCCTACAGCTTTATTCTTTTCTCATAGGATTGCTTTGGTGATTCAAGGGACCACCTCTTTTGTTTTTTAATGAGAAATGTGAATTCTTGAGTTACCACCTATAAGTTTAGCTGCACGTGGATTAGTTAGTAATACCTGATAAGATCCCTTCCAATGAGGTTGGAGAGTCTTAAATTGATATCTTTTTCAATGGACAAAATCACCCTGTTTATAAGTCATGGTCTTTGAAATCTTTGTCACCTAGAAGCACACTATGAAATGAATCAGTTTCTAATTTATCAATTTCTTTAAGCTTATTAAAAAGTCCTTGATAATAACACAGAATGTCTCCTTTTAGTCGATTAGTTCATATGTCCCATCTCCAGATGGATAGGGTGACCAGTGACTATTTAATGAGGAGAAAGGCCGTGTTTACCAAAAGGAGTAGATCTCAGGTTGAAAAGCATGATAGCAAGACCTTTTGGCCAAGGGAGATTAAAAGCTTCTGAAAATTTGCCTAGTTCAGTTTTAATTGTATACCACTTGTATGTTTCATCAATCCAGAGGATGGGGGTGATCAGCACAATGAAAGTTCTGTAAAATAGACCAAATATTACAGATGGAGTGCATTATTTGCCCAGTGAAATGAGCTCCTCAGTCACTGTGTATACAGCTCGAAGGAAATTCCCCAATTGAAAGTCATTTTTTTTTTTCCCAAAACAATAATCTACTTACTGTCAAGGCGGTGGCTCTCCTGCAAGGGAAAGCCTTAACCCAGTAAGAAAACCTACAAACCATAACTAACATATGTTTATATATTTGAGGTGGTGGCATTTGATAAAATCTAATTACCAAACCTCAACTGGACCTAAAGAGAGTGGGAAATGTCCTTGGGACCCATGGAGTAATGCTCTGGGGCTATATTTTGAATAGATAGAACATCTGCTATACACTTTGTAAGCTACAGCAGGAGAAGGTTGCCTGTAATGTAACTTACTCTATGAAATCATCTTTTTAGGACCTCAATGTGTTAGCTCTTGTATATATTGAAGTATAAGTAATTGAATCCCAATAGGTAAGATTGGTTTCTGATTGGGTCTGAGACATATTTGTTTGGATCACAATGTACCACCCCCAAACACACACACACTTTTTTTTTCTTTTTTTCTGCTATGTTCTCTTTTCTTCTTCTGCAGCTGTCCATTAGAACTGAACTGAGTCTTTTATTGATCTAATAGGAAGAAGATACATTCTCAGGCCTGGATAATTTGGCTACTTATTGCAGCTTGTCTAGCTTCAGTGTCAGTTAGATTATTTCTTTTTGCTTCCATGGTGGCAACTTTAGAATGTTCTGGAATTTTGATAATTGCCAATTGTCTTGGTCATTGTACCACTATATGACATCTAATAATTCTGCATCCCATTTTCCATTTCTTATGGACCGCCCTGAGAAAGTTAAGAAGCTTTCTGCTTCCGTAACATTCCAAAGTTGTGAGCCACACCAAAGGCATAGCAACTGTCAATGTAAATATTAGCTATTTGATCTTTGGCCATTTATAAGCTTCAGTAAGAGCAATTAATTCGGCTTGTTGGGCAGATATTAATCAGGTAAATAAGAACCTTTAATTATATCCTCCTCGGAAGTTATTGCATATCTAGATCAGTAATGTTTCTGTTCATCTTTCAGATAAAATCCATCTGTAAATCAAATTAAGTGGACATTATCAATAGGAATTTCCTGTAAACCATTCCTAGGAATAAGAGGGCCAGTAAACAAAACATCATTGTGGATGTCTTCGTCCTGCAAAGGTAGCAAAATTGCTAGGTAAAAACTGTTACATCTCAGAGTAATCTGAGGTGCAGAAAGCAAGAGGACTTCATAAAAAGCCAGTCGCCGGACCAAAGTGTTAGGTGTGATGAGAGTTCAGTGGACAGTCAACAGACTGAAGAATACACACAAAGGAGAGCCAATAAGTATTTCTTCCATTTGTTTGCATAATAGGGCTGTAGCGGCAATGCTTGTCAGGCAGGGAGGGAGCCCTTTGGCTACTGAGTCTAACTGCTGATGGTAATACCCTATCCTATAAGTCTATGATGATCTCTATGTTTTGAGTTATAACTCCTAACTCATTTCCTGTATAAAAGGAAGAAAGTTTATAATTAAGGTGTTCCAGACCAGAAGCTTTAGATAATATTTCCTCTAAGAGCTTCTTCAGCTGTTTTCCCTTCATTGAATTGGATCAGGCTGATCTGATTTTAATAGGACATATAGAGGCTGGGCCATTAATGAAAACTTTGACACACAATTGTGACAGTATCCAGTGAGACCCAGGAATTTTCTAAATTCTTTTCGTTTCTTTAATTTTGTTTGTTTGTTTGTTTGTTTGTTTGTTTCTTTCTTTCTTTCTTTCTTTCTTTCTTTTTTCTTTCTTTCTTCTTTCTTTCTCTTTTTCAATTGTTTTTGAAAGAAAAAAAGGATAAGTGTTCTCTAAGTCTTTCTGGATTAAATAGTAGCCCACCTTTAGATTTAGGTATTTTACTTAAGGTAAAACAGAATTGAAGCTTGTCTTCTGAGACCCTATGGCTAGCAATTATAGTAGGTAAATTGTTTTCTCTTGGGAGCCTAATATACCCTAGAGCATAGAAGTAAATCATCTAAATATTGGATTAGAGTAGAATCTCTGGGACATTCAACATCATTCAAATCAGCCTCTAGTGTCTGAGAGGAATAGATGGTACTCTCTCTCTGTTCCTGGGCCATTACTGTCCAAGTAAATTTGAGATGTTCCTAGGTAAAAGCAAAGAGGTATTTCCTGTCTTTTTATTTTTTATTTTTTATTAAGAATGCTGACAAAGGCACTACATATATCTATCACTGAAAAATATTGTCAGTCCATGAGAGTAGGTGGTAATAGGATATATGGATTTAAAACCACAGGATGTCTTTATTGATAGCTATAAGATCCTGTACAAATGTTCATCCTTTCCGATTTGAGTTTCTTTACTGGAGGGATAAGAGAATTACAGGAGTTTGTACATGGAATTACACCCTGCCCCCCTTTAAAGTAATCTTATATAATAGGCTTAATTCCAGCTACTGTATCAGATCTTTTTTTTTTAATATTTATTTTTATTGCTTTTGACAAAGACCAAGAGAGACAGAAAGAAGTGGGAGGGCCCAGAGCAGTCTCCATAGTTGCATATCGTTAGTTTTCTACATAGTTTTATTCCAAGTGTGGATGCTGGGCTGTGCAGGGCAGGAACAGGCTAGGGCCACCCACATGGGAAGCTTGCTCCAGTGAGAACCAAACTGAAGGCACACCCCAGTTCCGCATATGGGTCCACATGGATCGGGGCCGGGATTTGATCCTCAGACTCTGGGACTGCAAGATGAGCGCGCAACCCACTGAGTCATCACAGCATCCCTTGCATCAGATCTTAAAGGATCTTGGTGAATATTAGATAGAGCTAAAGTGTTGTCAATCGTTATTTTAATAGGAGTGGCTGACTTAGTCTTTCCATATCTGTACTGGAAAAAGCCCAAGGTTGCATTGAAATGCCCTGTAACAAACATTCAATCAGTCTCAAGATTAGTTTCCCCTTGTAGAGGTTCCTTTAATGATTATCTTCCTAACTGGTTCAGTATCTGATTCATTTAGTTCTAAATACATTTCATCTTTCTGGGAGAATAGGTGGGCACAATTGATTTCAAGGAAGTCTCATCCAATCAGGTGAATTGGGACTGGTAAGACTAGTAAACATACGTATATGTTGCCCTATAACATTCCCTAACTGGAAGAGAACAGGTTCCAACTTAAAAAAATAAATAAAAAACATTGATTGATTAGATGTCCCTACCATTTGTACAGAAGCTTAGTGGGAGGGAAAGGGCAACTTAACTGGGGAGGGTTAAGAACAGATAAAGTAATTCCAGTATCTACAAGGGCCTTAGTAGTTTCCCCTTTGATGGTATATGTATTTGGTGCAAAAGCAATTGAGATTTTGGACCGTGAATTTTAAATCATTATAACTAAGCTCAAACACATCTTCAATAATCAAAATAGGAACAATCAACATATTTTTTGCCAAGGAGAAATAAGTTTGTGTATTCCTGTCCCATAAAAACCTGTGCTTTGGGATTCAATGAACTCTTGGAAAGCATTTTCTGCCTTCTGCTGGTTGTGGAAGCGTTTTCCCTGCAAAAAGTTGTTGAGATGCTTGAAGAAGTGATAGTTTGTTGGAGAGAGGTCAGGTGAATATGGCAGATGAGGCAAAACTTCGTAGTCCAATTCATTCAACTTTTGAAGTGTTGGCTGTGCAGCGTGTGGTCAGGCACTGTCATGGAGAAGAATTGGGCCCTTTCTGTTGGCCAATGCTGGCTGCAGATGTTGCAGTTTTTGATGCATCTCATCGATTTGCTGAGCATACTTCTCAGATGGAATGGTTGCGCTGGGATTCAGAAAGCTGTAGTGGATTAGACCAGCAGCAGACCACCACACAGTGACCATGACCTTTTGGGGCACAAGTTTGGCTTTGGGAAGTGCTTAGAGATTTCTCTGGGTCCAACCACTGAGCTGGTCATCACCAATTGTCATATAAAATCCACTTTTCATCACCTATCGCAATCTGATTCAGAAATGGTTCAATTGTTGCATAGAATAAGAGAAGACAATACTCCAAAACAATGATCTTTTTTATTTTTGGTCCGCTCATGAGGCACTCACTTAACAAGCTTTTTCACCTTTCCAATTTGCTTCAAATGCCCAATGATCATAGAATGGTCGACACTGAGTTCTTGGGCAACTTCTCATGTAGTTGTAAGAGGATCAGCTTCGATGATTGCTCTCAATTGGTTGTTAACTTCCGATGACCAGTCACTACAGTCCTCACCACCAAGGTTCTTGTCTCCTTTGCAAAACTTCTTAAACCACCATTGTGCTGTACATGTGTTAGCAGTTCCTGGGTCAAATGTGTTGTTGATGTTGTGAGTTGTCTCTGCTGCTTTATGACCCATTTTGAACTCGAATAAGAAAATTGCTTGAATTTGCTTTTTGTCTAACATCATTTCCATAGTCTAAAATAAATATAAACAGCAAGTACTAAGTCATTAGAAAAAAAACACCCCAGAACAAAAAGAACCCCAAAAACATAAAGAAAAAATGCACATTAAAATGATGTATAACATAACCACATTTATTTAAGAATGTATTCCAATATTAAACAGCAAATTTCAGCAATGTAAAAACCACAATTATGTTTACAACACTTTAACAACTTCAAATTTTTCTACAGTAATTGTAGACAGAGGAAAATGCCCTCTCATAGTTCCTGGACCAGCCCAATGCTTGTCACTATTTCTTTTCTTTTTCTAAATCCCATTTCAGCTTTCTATAATCCTTCTTAAGGTTACCTGACTTTTTGCAATAAAAACAGACTCTAGTGCAGGAGTTTCCTCAGCAAACGCTATTTAGTAATTCCCTGGCTTTACATTCAGAAACCAATAGGTGTGTTCATTAAAATAGGTCAGAATAGCCAGGAACCTATGTTCTAACAGTTCAATCAAATTTCTCTGCAAACCCATCAGGGTCCCAGAGAGGGCTGGAGAAATCTTTAGTTAGATTTCTTTTCTCTTCTTTTCTCTTCTCTTCTTCTTTTTTCTTTTTTCTTTTCTTCTCTTTACTTTTTTCTCTTTTCTTCTCTTCACCTCTCCTCTCTTCTTCTTTTTTCTTTTCTTTTTAAAAGATTTATTTTATTGTTTGAGAAAAGATGAGAAAGAGAGAGAGTGAAGGGGGAGGGCCCAGAGCAGTCTCCATAGTTGTACATCACTAGTTGTGACATAGTTTCATTCCACAAAGGTGGGTGTGGGGCCATGATGGGTGGGAACTGAACCGGAGCCTCTTCCGCTTGGGAGGCAAAAATCATTCACATGGTTACCAGCTGTGCTGCAGTTCAGCATGTGGGTTCGCACGGACCGGGGCTGGGAATCAAATCCAGGACCTCACAATTGCGAGACAAGCACTCAACTGCGGAGCTAGCCCAGCATCCCAATATTTCTTAATTCTCTCCTTGTCCCAGGAGAGTAGATTATGGTTGGTTCTCCTTGTCCAGAGACTGGCTTTTCTCTAGGGGGAACTACCAGAATTTCTGAGTTTTTAATTTTTTTCTAGTCTGTTCTGGTCTGGTTTTCTATTCTGAGTGTATCCAAGGTTAGTAGGCAGCTGCATTGGAGGAGGAGTGGACGAGAGAGACGAGCAGGTGGAAAGAAGAGTCAGTCCAGACAATCGATGTGAAGAATACAGTGGGGCAGTTGGAGCAGACGAAAAAGCAGGGTGTTGGCACTGAGAAGCTTCAGAACCCTTCCTTAGTTCACAGCTAGTCTCTAACATTTTCTTACTAACTTCCTGGAGAGAAGAACGTCTCCTGGTTCTTTTCAGAGGCTTCTATTTACCAATTGAGGTTTAGTCTCCCATTCATTTGTTTGATTGTAGAGCTGGCATATTTTCCCTTGTACGTGAAAAAAATTAATTTCGGTGTCAAAAGAGCATCGTTGGGGTCATCTGAAGTTGATATCACCTCTAATGAAGTGCTCCCGTTTCTATGAGTGCTTGCAAGTAAAGTCTCCTTAGGAGTTGTACGTCTGCAGAAATGTTCATGGGGGTTGGGCGCTTGTGGGCTTTGGAGGCCCGAGGTCCTGTGTTAATTTTAGGGTTCTTTTGAGATCTGCAGTCTGAACAAATTCCTAGGGATACTCTGTGGTGGGTTGAAGGGTGCTGCTTATGGGTTGAGCTTCAAGGGCTGTCACCTTCCGAATCGCTTCAACCCTCTTCCGTGTCTCGGTTTCTCTCCCCAGCATTCTAATACAACCTGAGGACTTGGAGTGCTGGGTAACCAGCCTTTATGTGCGTGTCCCTGGATGAGACAATTGTTTTAGTACCATTGTGTTGGATTTCCCTATAGGGTTGTGCTTATCTTGAGGGTGACCCTCTGACCTACATGTAGATTCTTAGCGTTGAGGTCCAGAACCAACCCCCTCAAGATGTGCCTCAGTGGAATGCAGATTACTTTGAGCTAAAGCAAGCTTGTTCAACCCACAGACCATGGCTGCATGTGCCCTGGGACAGCTTTGAATGTGGCCCAACACAAATTTGTAAACTTTCTTAAAATATTATGAAATTTTTTGTGCCTTTTTTGGGTTTTGTTTTTAGCTCATCAGCTATTGTTAGTGTTAGTGCATATTACGTGTGGCCCAAGGCAATTATTCTTTCAATGTAGCTCAGGAAAGCCAAAAGGTTGGACACCCCTGAGCCAAAGGCAACTGTAGCCACTCAAGAGAAACCTGGGCCCCTCCCTTTAACTACCTACAAGAACTTGAATTAGGGGCCTTGCCCATAAGACATGATCAGAGATATTTTCTCTTGACTTATCTAGAGGGCAGGTTAAACTTCTAATTCCTAAATATCTGCTTTTATTATTGACTTGCAATGACCATTTGAAGCCCCCCAAGTTGCCTCCCCTCATCCCTAGCTCAGGGTGTCCTATATATCTCAATCTCCCTTTCTATCTCTGAACCAATCTCTTGTACATGTGGGGTTTGACTCTCTCAGGTATGTGGGGTTCCCATACTTATGTATTAAATTTGGTTATTTTTCTCTCACTAATGTGTCTCATGTCTAGTTATTAGACCAGCTAGAAGAACCTAGAGGGTAGAGCCAAGTTTGTTCCTTCCTCACATTAGTCACCCAAGAATAACTGAAGCCCCCTAACTTCAGAGTTGAACAAATTCAGACTCTCATTTATCTAGGAAAATGTTTTGTTCAGACTCCAGTAAGCAATTCCAATTAAAAGGCCAAAATAAAAAACCAGCCACCCATTTTTATTTCCTGTGCCTAAGTTATCTCAATCTTTATCCTTAGCCTGGATTATTTCAACCCTTTTTTGTTTTTTTTTTATATCTTTTTATATTTATAGAGAGTAATTATTTTATCTTCAGTACATATTTATTTTTATTTTACTTTTGACAGATAGAGAGAGAGACAGAGACAGAGACAGCCAGAGAACCGAACTGTGGGAACTCCCCAGTTCAGCACGTGGGTCCTGCCTGGGCCGGAGCCGGGATTCGATCCTCGGTCCTCGGGGCCTCAAAGCGAGCGCTCAACCCGCTGAGCCGTCCCGGCTTTTCCCTATTTCAACCCTTAACCTTTGGTGCCACCCCGAGTATTTATTATTATTATTTTAAAGAACAGCTCAAATAAGGTAGGGCCTCCTACCTTAAAACAAGGAGGTCCAAAATTTCAAGAAGAACTTACCAAAGTTCACCCAGTGGGGAACTGATAGGGACACACTGGGCCCCTGCTGGTACTTAGCATGGGGTTCAGGTTCACAGGGTGGTCCTAGGTGAGCTTCTTTGGAATCCTGCCGCCTATACCAAGTAAATGTGGATATAAGAAATGTCCAAACATGTAGAGGATTTTTATGAATTTATGTGAACCAAACTGATCACAATTGCCAGGAAGCCAATTTTCAATGAACTGAGACAACGTTCTGGAAAATGGCAATTTTGCAGCTAATATTATACATTAGAGTCAAAGGAGAAAACAGAAGGAGGGTTACATGTGTTGGTGGGAGATTAAGAAGGAGGGAGAAAGCAAAGCGAGAAAATGTCTGGGATTGGATAAAAAGTAAAATGGGGAAAGACATACTTTTTTTACATTGGTGGGTACATATAGTGATTAACATTTATAACACATAGAGATGGCATTAGGGGAACAAGATCACATTGAGGGGTTCTGAGGTCTTCTGCTCTGCTGTTGGGGCTGTGCCCTCAGGGGTCTGGTTAAGGAGGGTACTCTGACATTTGAAAGGTCTGTTATCTTAGATGCAAAATATGACAACAGATAGCCTCACTTAATGTAAAGGTTGACCTTTGTAAAGGAAACTACAGGCCTAAGATGTGACTACCCGCCATGACCTGCTTTTATTATTATTATTTTTTATTGTTTTTGACACAGAGAGAGATACAGACACAGAGAGAAGGGGGAGGGCCCAGAACAGTCTCCATAGTTGCACATCATTAGTTTTTCCACATAGTTTCATTCCACAGGTGGGCGGGGCTGCACAGGGCAGGAACTGGGCCGGGGTCTCACCCCAGTGAGAACTGAACTAAGGGCACTCCCCAGTTCAGCATATGGGTCCACTCGGGCCGGGGCCGGGATTCAATCCTCATTCCCTGGGGCTGCAGAGTGAGCGCTTAACCCACTGAGCCATCCCGGCTTTCCCATGACCTGCTTTTAGTTAGAAATGTTTATGTTCGGACCATCTGATGTGGTTTGGTCTCTGGGTTTGTAAGGCCAACTATGCAGGCCTCCCATGAGCTTGTCAGGTTTAGTATGTGACCCCTTTTACATTCGTAAAGGGATAAAAATAAAATACACAACTTCCAAATCAGCCGAGTAGGTGAATGCGTACCTAGCAAAGGATTTTAAATGTCAGGCTACGTAAGTTGTTTGTAATTTATTCCGTAGGAGATGAGAATTACTGTAGGCTTTTTATCAGGGGAGTGACATGGTCAAAGCTAACTCTGCCTTACTCTCCTCTGACTCACCCTGGGCAGAGTTAATCGCTTACTCTGCATTCTAAACTATTTTAGAGGCATCGCTGAGAGAGCATCTGTCAGGTCATTCTTTATGTACCTATGCATCTAACACGCATGTCTTTTGTAGACTGTGAGTATGGCCCCCCTTAAGCAAAGTAACGGTTTAGGAATCTAAGTTAATGACCTTGTAGTAGAGTGGTGAGGTCTGAAACCAGTTAGCTTTCTGTTTGTAGCAGACACCGCTCTGTCCCTCCTCCAACTTCTGGTTCTTTCCTCTTTCTCTTCAGTGAACTTGGGGTGGGGGTGGGGGTGTTATTGGAGCACTTTCCCATCATGCTCAGGGAACTGGAATGCCTGGGAGTGGATGTCCCCTGGGGGTGGGGGGTGGGGCGTTGGAAAGAGAGGGAGTGGGGGTGTGTGAGGGGGTAGGGGTGGGTGGCTCTGCTGTTGGAGAAGCCCAGCTCCCTTCCTTACAGTTGGGATAAACTCAGAGGATGGTCTGAGGCTGGAACTGCCTGAAAATGAATCCTTGTTTGGCTTCTCTCTTTTCCCCACATGCCTAGTGTCCCCTGGGAGTATTTTCTTCCACACAAATTCTCCTCTTGGGTTTGCTTCCTGCCTCACCCAAGACAAGGCCCAGCAAGTCCTCAATTACAAAGCAGCATTCGGGGCTCACAGTAGAACAGGCTCTGTCCTGGCCACCGTCAGAAGTGCATCTTGTTCTTGTTTTTTCCCCCTCCTCTCTCCACCCTTCTCCCTTTTTCCTTCCTTCTCTTTCTCCTTGTCCTTTCTTTTTTTTGTGACCCCGGCCATGGTGCAATTCAGCCATCATCTTCCACACACTAGGCTGGGCTGTGAACGAGGACACCCTACCTCAGCTATGGAGAAAGCTTTCCATTCTCTTGGATTTATTTTTCCAAAATTGTGAATGAGAATGATCTGTCCCTCACAGGCTTTCTGTGATGACTTAAATAAAACAACAGGCACGAAAGCATTTTGGAGGAAGGACAAGCAGGGGGCACACATGAGGAGGACGGGCGTTCTCTTCAAGGAGGAGGAGAGTTCCAGACATGGCATCCGCCTTCTCCTCTTGGGTGGCTCATCTCCTGTCATGTCCCTGTGCCCAAGATGTGAGGCTGGGGGAGGCCTTCTCTTTTTATTTTTTATTGTTTTTGACAGAGAGAGACAGAGAGAAGGGGGGAGGGCCCAGAGCAGTCTCCATAGTGTCAGGTCATTAGTTTTCAGTATAGTTTCACTCCACAGGTGAGTGTTGCTCTGCGCAGGGAAGGAACCCGGCCTGGGACCTCCCACATGGGAAGCAGGCTCTGGGCAGGAGCCAAACCAGGGATTTCCTACATGGGAAGCTCGCCCCAGCGAGAACCGAATTGGGGCCACACCCCAGTTTAACGTATGGGTCCATACAGTCGGGGCTAGGATACAATCTTCGGACCCTGGAGTCAAGCCACTGAGCCATCTCAGCATCCTCTGGGGGAAGCCTCCTTATTGAGTAAGGAAGGCTGCCTGGTTCCCTATGCAGGGCTAAAAAGCATGATAAAGATGGCAGGGACGATTAACCACACACTGCTTACTTCCTGTTAATCGGGATGGAGGGGAGAGTGTGCTTGTAGGTAACAGATGAGCCAGGCCTGGAGACCCTGATGGTGCTCAGGTGGGCACAGCCCCTGCACTCTAAGGCCTGCTGAGGCTGCTGCTCCGGTCTTCCCTCATGTCCTTTGCCTTCCAGTCCTGTCGCTCTTGTCCCTCTCCCCCTGCTCACTTCCAGATTCAGTTCCCTTTCTGCTCTTCCGCTTCTAGGCTAACATTCCTTGATTATACCCCTTTGCTTCTGTTTCTGACTTACTCGTTCTCTGTCGTTTGCTTCCACCTCTGTGGTGTTGTCTTTTCCTCCTCCCTGCCTTGCTCTCCCCTCTTTTATTCCCTCACGCCCACCCAGACCCAGGCACAGATGACTTCTCTTTCTTCCATCAACAAACACCCTGACCCTTGGTTGACCTGCAAAGGTCAAGTTCAGAGGTCTGAGGCAACCTTTCCTGGCTCCTACTGAGCCGGGGCGTGTCGGCCTCACACTTGGCAGACCTCAAAGAAAATTCCAAATCAAAAGCTCCCTCTCCTTATGTATTTTTTGCCTTCCTGACTGAGGAGAGGAGACAGTCAGACTCTGAAAAACTCACCTCCTTTGTTCTCCTCCACCTGCATGTCCCCAAGCCACGCTCAGAACCAGTGTGTACAATTTGGAAACCAACTCCCCACTGCAAGGTCACGTGGTGCTTGGCCCTCACGCTGCATGAGCATGGTTATTCTGGTCTCCAAGTCTAGTGTCTTGGTGTGGGTGGGTGTGTGCACGTGCATGCGCGTGTGTAGGAGCAAGCGTCTACCTTTCTGTGTGGAGAAATGCGTATGATAACTATGCACATAACTCTCTGTGGGACTTCATGTGAGGAAACATGGGAGGATGGAGGTTGATATGTGTGGAGTGTGTGCCTGGGATGAAGACACGTGTGTGTGCAGCTGTGGCTGCCTTGGTGTGTCTCTGAGCAGTAGTTTGCAGAAAGCTATTGAGGGGTGTCTAGAAAATGACATTTGCAGAAATTCATATTTAACAACCGATATGAACTGAGAGGGGGAAGAAATTTTTGATTTGTGTGGTCTTTGTGTAGGATGCATTTTAGATGAAAAACAGAAAGGAAGCTCTCCTATACTCAGAAGCATCCAAACCCTCTCCCTTAGGACATTCAATTCTAGGGCTGCAGCAAATATCCAGGGTACAGCTTCCCTCCAGGAATTGGCTTTGTTTCCAAGAAGCTCATTAGACTATGAGCAAAAAGCATCTTTGCACTGCCCAAAGCCTGCCAGTCCTTCACTTGACACTCCAGGACGCCCCGCTACCATCTGAGGGGTGGTTTCTTAGAGCAGCATCCATCTGCGGTGGCCCTTAAGGCCCCGTGGTCCTGCTCTTGGTCCCAGGCGGCTTATAAAAGGGGAGGAGAGCAAAGAGCAAGACTGCATCTGTAAATACTCCTCCACGTTCCTGGATCCAGCTGCCAAGCCTCGATCTGCGACCCTCTCAGGAGAGAGCTGTCCACCTCCAGCCCGGGCTGGGCTAAGGAAGAAATGGAGAGTTTCCGCTCCCAGCCTGGGCAAACCCTTCCGCCAGCCTCACATCGCCACCTTGTGGCCGGCCCTTACTATTACAATTTCTTATCATCCACCAACCCAGCCCTCTACTGCCAAATGCTGGCTTTCAATGCTCAGTTTTTTGGTGTTCTGTGCTTGACTCTTCAAAGGAAGTTCTGTGTACAGTGTCTCCGTATTTTAAGAGGCTTCAGTTGTAAACAGAGACACCCATGTGGACACGAGCACAGAACTGAGCATGAACATAAAACAATAAGATGTTAACGCTATAGGTCACAGGTTAGTGTATTTGGGAAAGGGTGAGGAAGAAGAAAGGAGACTATCTACAGGAATTCCAAATATTTCAAACTGGGGTGGGGCAAGGTCCAAGATGAGCCCCTAACCCCGTCTGTTAGGATGCTTTTTCTACCCTCTTTTAAGAGCATTTGGGTATTCACCTAAAAATGCAGGAGAGGGAGCTGCGCAGCCCGGATTGGTAGGCTGGGGTCGGCCTGCTTTGTGGTGAGAGCTCCTCTGGCAGAAGGGGAGGAAAGTAGTGGTCCTCCATCGGGGAGGAGGACTGAAGCATGTCTGGGGAGAAACCCTGCGGCCTAGTATCTATAGAGTAGGCTGGCCAGACACCCATTTTAAACTGGAGAGAAAACAATGGTACTGTCTTCCCGTTTCAAACAGTATATCTGGTCAACCTAGTCTCACTGAGCTAAATTCAAGGTGTCCGTAGGCTGGCCAGATATACTGTTTTTAAATGGGACCAGACTGTTGATTCCTCTCCCCCGTTTAAAATGGGTTGTCTGGTCAACTGAGTTCAGAAGACCTGCATTTCTACTCACTCATTCGGTGACCTTGGGAAAATTGCTTCTCTCTTTAAATTTAATTCATGATAAGACCTCAACCTATGCTCAAGTTATATCGACCATTACTTCTTAATGTGTTTTAGTCCAACTGATATATATTCTCCTTCCTTTAAAACGGATGTTATTGGTTCCTAAACTGCGATATCATTACTTTTGCTTGGAATTTCCTCCCCACCTCATCTGTGTCTTTGATTTCTATTCTTCCCCAATGAACTCAAAATATAGTTCTTCCTGGAGCCTTTTCTGACCTTGCCAACTGGGTGTTTCCATTCATTCCCTCTTAAACGGCCCCCTAGGCTTCCATGGATTCTTCTCTTGGGTGGTGTTTCATAGTCTAATGTAGTCATTTGTACTTGTATTTGATGCCCCTCACTAGGTGAAAAACTCTTTGTAGGTACTATAGTAATTCATCTTTAGGTACTGTGCCCAACACTGTGCTGTGGCCATTATTAAGTATTGAACAGATCCCTTATTGAATGAAATGGAATTTACTTTTATTTCATATCTCAACTTAGATACAGTTTTTCCCAGTAAGGCTCTATTCTATGCACACCCACACCCATACCCCAAGTTGGATGACATGTCTTCTCGGTGCTTCTAGAACATGGATTCTGAGGACTTGCCATACCATACTACAACTGCCTTTCCCATCCACTAGATGGAAAGCTCCTTGAGGAAAGTCCACATCTATTAGGTCCTCATTGCCTGGCCTGAACATGGCAAATAATAGGAACTTAGTAACTATTTGATGAATGAGTAGACAGATCAATGCATAGATGGGTAGAAGTATTGAAATAGGAAAGGAGGGAAGGATAAACTTTTAGATTTCTTTAAGCTCTAATACTGTATGATGACAGAGATTTGAACTTTCTTTTTTGAGAGAAAGTATTCGAAGCTATTTGAAAAACAATACAGTGATCAGGGTGGCTTTCCTTTGAATAGACATTATTTGCTTCTGTGGGGCATATGTCCCCTACCTCCCCCATTCTATGGGGAAAATTTCATGTTCCCTGGGCTCAGCCTGGCTCAGAACTTGGCACGATCTGTGGGGCATTCATTTTTGTCACCCAGCCTGGGTAGGAGGGAGGACGGGTGGGAGGGAACCATTTTGGGAAAGAGTGTTGGGGAGTGTTTGTGTGTGTGATGAGTCAGGGTGATGGAGCTTTGGGCCTTAATCTCTGCTCTGCTCTCTCCGTGGGGGTAGTTCGCACCAGTTGGCGGGGGAGGGGGGGTGGAGGACCACCAACTGTCTTTGGAAAAGTTTTCTTAGTCATAGCTCATACCAAGTCAGCTGGAGCTTTATGTAACTGGGCCTTCATCCTATAGACGAACAGCACACAATGGGGTCAGAGTGGCTGCTACGCTTTCTGCAGCAGTACCCACCTCTTCCAGCCCCTTCTAACTGCCAGGGCCAGGTGACATGCCTGCATTTTGAGGGCTTAGGCCACATTCGCACTGGAAAAAGATGTAGGTCATCTTCATGAGCCCCCTGGAAACGCTTCAACACCTCCTGGCTGTGTCCCATTCTCTGCCATGGGTCCCATACCACACAGAGGAGGTAAGAATGAGGCCGAGTCCCATAGCACCTAAGATGAACTGGAGCAGCAGATGATAGTCCGCGTGTTGGCTTCCATTGCCTGGCGGGGGGAGTCCTCTCTAGGCTGCCTGTAGCTGCAGCTCCATCTCTGCTCTCTTAGAGCAGAGAGGGATGCACGGGTGGGCTTCCTGTCTTTGACACTGGAGCCAGTTTGCCTATCACAACATGAGTTCTGTCAGACACAGCTCCAGATAAAGCTTGATGTGATTGTGTGTCTGCACCCGTGTAAATGGAGAGAGATACATTTTTTTAAAAAAAAGAAGAAAGAAAGGAAGAGGTTTGGATGCTGGTGACTTGCCTGGCCGAGGGCACCCGGCCATTGAGTCCACTGGGAAGAAAGAGAAAAGCTCTGTGGTCTGTGGAGACTTGCAAGGCCTTCCCAGGGCTTCTTCAAGGAAGCTGAAGGTTTGTCCAGCTTTGTTCCTTGCTGGAAAGGTAAGAGAGGGGAGCTGTCTTTGTTGGCCATGGAGCCCTAAGGAGTCACATGATGGCAGCATTAGGCCCTGACACCCCCCAGAACAAGGAGAAATGGGCGTGTTTGAAAACTGAGTTGGGACGTAAGGACAGTGAGGATGACCACTCTGGCTCAGTGGCCTGGAAAGGAGGGAAGTTCTGGAAAGAGAGTTTTAAAATCGAGCCTTTAGTCCATGAGCATGTCTTGGACAACAAACGAGAGCTTAGCAGGAGAGGGTGGTAAGGTGGGAGTAGCAGGTGGTTGGTGGACGCCCCCAGCCCCTTGTTACTGCTCTGCCTCTTCTTCCATGCTAGGAAGTTCCAGATGGAAAAATGAGAAGGAAAGACTTCTAGGGGGTCCTGAAACTGAGGGGGGCCAGCTGAGAAGAGAGCCAGGGTCAGAGGGTGGAGAAGGAGCTTGTGAGAAAGGCTACGGAGCTCCTAGGCTGGTTCACATTGGCCCCCGAATTTCTGAGCCATGCCTGCACGGACAGGTGCTGCTACTGGGGGTGAGGGGTAGGGTTGGAGACTCAGAGCGGATGGAAGGACAAGAAGACACAAGCCCCTCCTCTGCTCAGGTGCCTGCAGGCAGGGGGATGCACAACAAGACTTTTCTGGCTCCTCTTGAACTGAGACTCCAAGCTGGGAAGAGGCTGGGACTGTCCCTGAACCAGAAGAGGAAGGCAGGCAGGCAGGAAGGAGAAAGGGCTGGGAATACAGGGAGAAGGGACAGAAGTTCCCCAGCACGCCACCAGGTGCCAGGCAGACATAGAGCCGAGCTGGGGGAGGCTGCAGCTCTGGGTGAAACTCACATCTCTGAAATGGGGTCCCCACCTTCTGTTCCTGGGCTTGTGGTAAGAGCCGGGTGGGATCTATCTCTACCCTCACATGCTGAGCCCAAGTCCCTGGACTGTCATGGCCCCTGCCCTATCTTGGCCCCTGCCCTATCTGTCCTGGGACGTAGTCCAGTAGATTATTTAGGGCTTGGGTAGAGTCTCCAGGAGCCTGGACGCCCGGCACTTAGCACGTACTGTGAATTGTGTCCACATTGCCTTGGCTTGTTTCTGCGAGCTACCTGCCAGCTCTTCCTTCCTCAGGATACAGCTCTTCCTTCCTCAGGATACAGCTCTTCCTGCCCTCTTTCTGGACCTCAGAGAATCGGCCATGATGTCTCAACTGCATTGTTCCCCCGCTACCCTGCTTTTAAGAGCAGGGGAGGCGACAGAGCAGAGGTGATGCCTGCAAACATCAGAAGCACATTGTTTGGGCTGAAAGCCCTACTCTGCTACCACAAGCTGTGTGACCCTGAGCAAGTCATTTCACGTCTCTGATTGTGTTGCCACATCCCTAAGAGAAGTAGTCATAGGACTCCTATTATGGGGATTGGAGATCATGTGGGGGAGAATCATCTTTGTTTTGTGGCTCACTGCAGAGTGAGCTCTCTATGAACGTCAGCTCTTGTGTTGATACCTGACCACGTATGTAGTCTTTTTTTGCCCCAAACAAAGACAGTGCGTTCTGGTGAACTGGCCTCCTCCTCCCAGTAGCAAGAACAACCCATGCTCAGCTCCATTTGTACTCACAAAAATGTCCTCCCACCTTGTGTGCAAGCGACTCACCCCACCCCACTTCAGGCCTAGCAGAAATGCCGCCTCCTTCCCAAAGCCTCCCCTGATCGTTTGAACCCACACACATATCTTCCTCTTCTGCGCGTGCACTTCCAGCCAGTGCCTCGAAATGTAACATGGAAATTGTAGAATTCTGGGATTTGAGAGCTGGAAGAGTTCTTCCAAGTGACTAGAGTCAGGGGCTCTGAGTTAGGAATGGTCAACAACGAGGCACCAGGTGGCCACCGCCTCCTTCAGCACTCGCCATAGACATCACTCACCAACCACGGCGCTTCTGTGAAGTTCGAATGCGGCCTCTGAATCCTTCCCTGCACAATCCATCAGAAGTGCTGCCGCCATTCCAAAGCCAGGCCATTGGATGAAAGCCGTACGGATGTGGCAGCAGGACCTTCTGGGGGTGCAGAGAGCTGCCTCCAGCCCCAGCACTCAGGGAACGAACTCTGGTCCGGTCCCTCCCCACCCAATGCTCCTTTCTGTACCGGGCTTCTTGAATGGCCCTTGGTTGTTCTCTGCCTGCTTGTCTTGCCCTCCCAAACAGACGGTAACATCTGGGAGGGTGGGAATGACACCTCACACGGCTGGAGGACCTCCCTCAGCACCAAGCATGAGTCAGGGCACGTCCTGTGCTCGCCTGCTGATGGACTGGCTGCTTGGAATTTCTCTCCAACTCCTTGACTTGTCTTCAGAGCTCATTCGAAGGAACGAGGGGGCCTGGGTTGTCCGGAGCCTCCGTCTCTGTGCTGCTCAAGTCTGCCTGGGTGTCTGGAGTCCGTCCGTCCCCCTGCCTGCTGCAGGCTACCGGAACTGCTGCCCCTTGAAAGCTGGACATAGGCGCTAGACATCTGGGCTCCAGAATGGTCCTCTTCATGCTTTGCCTTGTTTGCGGAGCGGCCTTGGGGGTCCTGAGGCAGAGTCAGGGTGGGGGAAGGCTGTAAGGAAAAGCAGGGAGAAATGGTACAGCCAAAGGCCTCCCTCTCCTGGGCCCTGAAGAGTGGGATGAGGGGGTCTCTTCAAGGGTGGGTGGTCCTTTGTACACGGGGCAGGAGTGGGGGCAGCTGGCATGGAAGGGGACATGGCTGCCATCCACCCCTGTTAGGACTCCTGGAAGGCCAAATAGTCTCCTCTTCAGAAGCTACTGGAAGGGGGCATCACTTCTTTGATTAGGGATATAATTAGGACATACATTTTTCCTGCTGTTTATTAAACTCTTGATCAGCCTCTGCCAAGGGAAAAAACAAACAAACAAAACACAATAGAAAGGTGGCATCACCACCCACCCAGTCCCACAAGCTTTTCAGACTCACCCTGACCCCCCCCACCCCCCCCGCCGAACACACACACCATTCCTCCCTCCCCCACCCCAGCGAGTTCTCTCCCTTTCCTCCCCCTCAAGCCCCCGGATTTGCGCCCTCCTCCTGGCCCCACTGCCACTCCGAATCCCCTTCCTGGTACCTTGCTTATCTGCAGATCTGCAGTGGGCTCCTAATTGAGCTCTCTAGTCACGTCAAGGCTTTGCTGGAATTTCCTCTCTAAAACTTAGGTTTCATCATGTCATTGTCTGCTTAAAAATCATTAGCACCTCATTGTGCTTAGGAGAAAGGCAAACTGCTTAGCGCAGGGTTCCTTAGCCTCTGCGCTGTGTGCGTGGTGGACGCATAACCCGCTGTCATGGGGAGTCCCCGGCGCTATAGGACGCTTAGCAGCATCCCTGGCCTCTGTCAGCGATGAGATGGATTTTATCATTGTGTCTTTTTTGACAGAGACAGAGACTGAAAGGGAAAGGGAGTGGGGAGGGCCCAGAGCAGTCTCCATAGTTGTACGTCATCAGTTTTTGACATGGTTTTGGTCCACATAGGGGGCCGGGGGCTGCACAGCGCAGGAACTGGGCTGGGGGCCTCCCACATGGTAAGCACACTCCAGTTCAGCATATGGGTCCAGAGCTGGGATTTGATCTTCGGTCCCCAGGGCTGCAAGGCAAGTGCTTAACCCACTGAGCCATCCCGGCTTCCCCCAGATCTTTTAAGAAAGACAAAGGCTTTGTCGTTCTATGTGGGGTCAGAAGAGAGGGAGATAATCCCAAATCTCTTCTACTCGAGGCCAAGGTCACAGAACCTGGGGCCAGTCCAGGCAGGATTTGAACCCTGGCCACCTCTGGCAGATCTGATTTCTGCCCCATGTGGCCTAAGCAGCCTGCTGCTCCCCTGCTACTCTCCATGGGTGCATGTCTGCACTCCCTAATCCGACCCCTGCATGTGCTGCTTCCCTTACCTAAGTGCTTCCCCCACCTGGTGACATGTATTCATCATGCCAGGCCAGCCACAAACCCTGCCTTCTTGGTGACGTGATGCCCTGAGGCCCAGGCCCCAGGGGGAAAAAATAAGGACTCCCTGCAGCACAGTTCTCACGCACACACAGCCTCAGGGGCACCATCTCTCCGGAGAACTGTGCAAGCGTGAGTCTTCCCTGCCAGGCTGTGGGTGCGGGGGCGCTCTGGCGTGAGGATGACCTGCGCGGAGCACGTGCCCCCTGAACGCCGGTGAAGGGCGGGGGTGAGAGCGGCCAGGTGGCCGGCTCCTCCCAGAACTGACACCCAGTGCCCACCGCAGGGCAGCAGCTGCACACACGCCGGACCAGGCGCCCCTCTTCTGGAACCGTGTGGCCCCTCAGCGGAGTGTATGGCTTCAGGAGCCACCTCGGGCTGCATTTGGGCCCCTTGGGCTGGGGGCCTTTGAGCCGGACCTAAAGGCTGTCTTAGGGAAGTGGTGGAACCCGTCCTCACGGGATTCCCATGGTAGTTCTCACTAGGCGTGGGTGTGCAGGCGTGTGCCCACGTGGGTGCAGGCATCAACATGCAGGCCTGTGTGGGAAGTTAGGCAGTGGGGACCCCTGCACAGTGACACTGAGAGCATCTGTCACACACTGCATATTTCTGTCAGTATATGTGCATTTCCGTACTGTGATACGAGGACACGTGTGTAACATGTGTGGTCCTATCAACATGGAATCTAGGTCAAGGGAGAGGCAGGCATTCTAGACCCCTACATATTGCAGTCTGCTTCCTGCCTGAGAGTGGAGGGACAGGAGGACACTTTTAAAAAAGATTTATTGTTATTGTTTGAGAGAAGGTGAGAGAGAGAGAGAGAGTAAGAAGTGGGAGGGCCCAGAATGATCGCTATAGTTGTACATCATTAGATGTGACATGGTCTCATTCCACACAGGACCATGTGGGATGGGAACTGAACCACATGAGAGGTGAGAACCTTCGCCACCTTGCCACCTTAGCGGTTACCAGTTGTGCCACAGTTCAGCATATGGGGTTGGCTGGGCTGGGGCCGGGAATCAAACCCCAGACCTCATGATTGGGAGGCAAGTACTCAATGGCTGAGCTCTCCTGCATGAGGACACTTTGGAATACCTCCACTGGAAGCCACATTGGCCTCTCTTTGCAGGTGCTTCTCCCAAGGCAGAGATGTCAGAGCACTCTCTCTCCTCCTCTCCTTCTTTATGGGCCAGAGGAATGGAGTTTCCAGGAGCAGGGAGCTCTCAGACCTGCCCAGCCTCGCTAAGCAGCTGCCAGGCCCCACCAGGCCGGGCACAAGCTGACCCCGGGCAGCGGGAAGATGGCCGGATTGTGGGGGAGGGTCTCAAGGCCAAAGGTGGGATGTGCTGGATTGAGTCCCAGGGGAAGCCCTGTAGAGCTGCTGGTATTTCTTGTTCACTATGGACGGAGCAGAGAAAGGCCTCCTGGTAAGATGCCAGTGTTTTGGGGTGAGGATGGCTAGGCAGAGAAAAGACCCCACGTGTGCACCTGTCTCTGCACTTCTGGGGGTTCCCACCTCTCAGCCCAAGCTTAGATTCACGGGAGTGTACACACAGCACTCACAACCCCAAATCCCTCCACAGGGGGAAAGGGCCAAGAGACGAGAGGAGATAAAAATAGCTGAGAATCAGCTCTGCAGATCAGAAAAGTCCCTTTTTTAGTGACACCCATTTTCCAGACTAAAAGCACAGGCGTACATGCACTTGCATGCGTACACGCACGCACACACACGCCCCACAAAACACAAACACCCAGACATGTCGCCAAGTCATGCACACATCCTCACATAGACGCCCTCATCTCATATCCTCTCACATGCTATGCCCCCCAAGGTAAAACGAGCCCCAAGGGGGTGCGTGTGTGGGCCTTTGGGGCTGCTCCTATTTCGGGCTTGGAAGGCACGGACCACTTCCCCAGTTCCCTGTTCACACGTATCACAGTCTCCTTCTCTTTCGCTGCTGCTTCTGACTTATTTGTGTTTCCTGTGCCTCTGCGGAGGTAACGGGCAGGAAGGAAGCGGTGGTCTTGCTGTCCTACTAAGGGTTACGCTGCTTTCTTCAGGAGGCCCTGCCACTGGTCAGATGAGTCTCTGCACAGGATCTCCGGAGCCAGCCCGTGTGCTCGGGAGAGAGGAGACAGCTCCGGATGCCATGCAAGATTTATGAATGTGTTTTGTTAATTGCATTAGTGGCTCTGCGGGAAGATGGTGTGCGTTTCGGTCTTAAACAAGGCAAGTCCAACGGAGGCATCCGGAGAGGAGACAGGACTAAAGCAGTGTTTACAAGCCTCCTGAGGTCCTGGGGCCACCATGCCCCCCACCCCTGCTCCCACTTTCCCAGTCTCTTGCTCTCCACTGCTCCCGCCTTCAGGCTAGGGCGCCCCAGCCCTCCCCGTAGGCTGCGAGGTGAGCAGTCTGTCTGTGAGAACCCACTTCCTCTCTCCTTCTTTTTCTCTCACCTCTCTTCCTCCTTCCTCCTCCTTTTTCTCTCTCCTTCCTTCCCTTTCCTCGCTCTCTTCTCCCTACATCCTGTCCTCTCTCCTCTCTCCACCTTTATCCCTGTCTGAGAAGCCCAGTTCTGCTTTATTCTAAGCATGTAAACGACTCTGGCTCGGGAGGTCCTCAGCGGCCCTCCCGCCTGTTTCTGGGAGCAGGTTCCACAGACTGGCTTCGGTCCCCTGAGACTCGGGGATCCCTGCTCCCTGTGAGCAAGCTGGGCATCACATCCCTGTGCCTTTTCAGAAGACGGCGAAGTGGCTGCTGCAAGAACAGATGAGATGGCTAGAAGGGGTTTACCTAAAAATACAAAGCGACTCAGGACGTGGCTGCTGGGTGGCGGGCCTGGGAACACAGCGCACATCTAGGATTATCACGAGGTTGCTGCTGAGGCCACTGTGCCCATCTCCCCAGGATGCCCCTCGTCTTCTGCCCTCTGGGCCCTGGGGGGCCTGGATCTCGGCCCTGCTGTGGTTACCGTTGTGGGCCCCGCGCCCTGGCTGCCTGAGATGGAATCCCCCCACTTTCTGGATCTGTGCATTTGGTGAGTTCATCATGCCCCTGGGCCTTTGTTTCCTCAGTTGTTAAAGGGAATAATAATAGTAACACGGGCATTGAGGGTCCTTTTATGTCTATGGTGCCCAATGCACTGAACTAGGCACCTCGTAAGTCTGCCATCAGTGTGAGGCACTGGCCCCTGGCCCCTGTCAGCCTTGGTAGGATTCCTGTGCCTTGTTTTATCCCCAGAAGCACAGGGATGAGGAGCCCTCTCTCCTCCCTCAGGGAGTCTGTCCGGGACAGAGCAGACCAGAGCTGAGGCGCAGGGCTGGAGGAGGTGCTCTCCCTGCTCCTGTCCCTTGGTCTGTGCTCATCTGGGGGGCATGTGTGTCTTGCCTCACCTTCTGTGCCCCCTGCTCCCCTCCCCCACCGTGAGCCCTCTCCACAGCCCCGCCTGGCCGCGAGCTGGACACGGCCGATAGAAGGCTATTTTTAGCCCCAGACAGAAGCAGCAGCTGCACAACTTCTCAAAGCTCCCCTCTCCACAGGAGGATCAACCTCTGCAGGCGAGTGCGAGGAAGGGAGAGCTGACAGCCCAGCTCCTTCTCCTCCAGCCTCAGGAAGCCCCAGCCCCAGATGAGCTTCTTTCCTGCTCCACCTCCAGCTTCTTAATCCCAGGAGGTTTAGCCAGGAGCCCCAGAGGCTGCAAAGTGGGACAAGAATGACTAATAAACAGAATGTGGAAAGCTTGACAAGTGGATCCCACATCCTGAGGCTGAGGTCCACCCTGAGCTTGGTCAGTTAGAATGCTTCTCATGTTGTACCTGAGAACTCAGATTCCGAAGGCGCAGGGTCTTAGGCCAGCTGAGTACAGCCATCCCTGCTCCCAGAAGTGCTCCCCAGGTGTCTATGGGACCAGAATCCCCATGAGGTTCTTGGGCAGTTGTGATGCACAGCACAACATGTGTTGGGAGATCTGGACTCGGGGCTTGGTTGGACTGCCTTGATTTCCTCAGACGGCGAGTCTTTAAAGAGCAGACAAGAAAGGATCTTCACCTCAGCATTGAATTACAGAACACTTCTTGCAAATCTGGCATCAGGGCACCCCGATTTTGTAATTCTTGTGGTCCTTGGAAACCAAGTAGGAGTGGGCATGGGAAGAGAAGTACTGCCCAGATTAGTAAATTAATCAGGGTTTTGTTTGCCTCAGGTCCAGACCTAGTCTCTGAGGAAACCTTAGGTAGGTGAACAAATAGCCAAGAACCTTACCCTTGAGGAATTTACATTCTAGACCTTAGAAGCTCTTTCATATTGTGAAATACATACTCATAAATCTGGGGAAGAATAGTCTGACCCTTTTATGTCTGTGGATGTTGCTAAGGTGCCTAGCAACTGCTTGCTGAGATCTGATTTCTCCTGAGCTGGAATGCCTACTGCTTTAAGAAGTTAAGGCAAAGATTCTCAACCTTCTCTATGTCATGCACCTGTCTGTAAATCGATTAACACTGTGAACTTCTCTCCAGAAAAATGTCCAGTGCGTAGACACTCAAAACTCCGCCTTCAGCATGAGGGGCTTATGAGCCCAGGAAGTTGACACCTGGACCTTGGGGTTAGAGCCCCTGTTTTGAGAGTGGGAGGCAGCTGCTTGGCCTACACTGATGCCTATACCACTCACAGCATTTCCCAGCAAGAGGTATGCCGCTGAATTTTAATCACAGCTCTCTGAGTGTGGATTAGGGAAAGCTGGTGTAGACTGGTCTAAGTCCTACAAAATTGTAGAGAAACCCACTTGCAGAAATCCTAATAATGTATGATCTTGGTGCAGCTGCAATGAGCTCTGTGACCTTGGCCAAGTGCCTTGCTTTCCTTGGGGGGGTCTCTGCTTTCTTGTCTGTGAAATGAAGTGGGGCTGGGACACTGAGAGCTGAGTGAGGTCCCTTCCAGGTCTGATGCACCTTGAAGCTGTCATGGTGTCATATAGGTGTATCCTCTTGAGGCAAAGGGGGTTGCAGCCTTCAGAGGGCTGGGACCTGAGCCACGAGAGGGAAACTCCCACTGCTGGTCTGAGCTGGGCCCCTGGCCACCCCCAGACTTCAGGTCCTCCTCCTTGGGGATCACTGTGCTCTCCCTGCAGCAGATGGCTTGAGGGGTGGGGAGAGTGCTGCAGTCCCTGCTACTTTAGGACTTAGCATCCATGCTTTGATTGATATGGAGTCGCCTGCAATGTAGAGGCTACATAGGGCCTTACAATCACCAGTCCCTGGAGGCATGGCTCAGCGCAGCCCCAGTACCCGGATGTGGAGGGTCAGGGGGCTTCTCTGTGCTGACAGGGGGCCTCCCAGCAGCTGGGCCCTCCAGTGGTAGTGCGAGGACTCCTCCGACACATCTGGGAAGGGGTGACCTGCACAGAGGAGGCCCCCCCCATCCTTCTCTGCTTGGGGCCCCTGCTTAGATAGCAGAGAGGGTCTGCTCCAGGCACTGGGGGCTGTAGCTCAGTGATAATGCCACCCTTCACCTTTAAGGCCCAGCCATGGCTTGGAAGCTCAGGGTCTGGCTGGAGGACTGGCCACTTCAGGTGCCGAGTGATAAGATCTGCTAAGCCCAAGCCCCTCCTTTGGAGTCCACACCAGCTTTTCCTTCCTCTTTCTCAGTGCTGCCTCTCTACCTCCAGGCCAGAATTTCAATGTTATTAGCAATAATCGATCTGCTCAGGCCCTCTGCAGAATGGGGAGGGCAGTCGAGTGGAGACCCTAGGTGCTGCCAGGTAGCACTGTTTATGGAGCCATGAGGAGCACTCATCGGTCGTGGGGGGCACTCACCGTTTTCCCAGGAAGACGTCTCCAAGTCCCTGGATCTGACTCAGCTTCTTAGCACGAAGCTCCAGGAAATGCCTCCGCCAGTCAGTGCTACTTTTCTTTACACACTTGCTCGGCTATGCCTGTACACAAGGACACACTTGCACACCAGGCTTATGCTCACAGACCCAGGTGTGAACCTGTTTGCATCATTTGTTTCTTACCATCACCCAGAAAAGTAAATACAGCTCTTGCTTCCATCTCCACATAAACCCATCCTTCTCTTTCTGCACGTGCGTTTGTCGTCAGTATATCTGCTAATGTAGTAAGTGTATGAGCTATCTCAAACTCATGCATACACCCTTTCCTAACTCGCCCTTTAAAACATACAGGGTGTGCCCAAGCCCAGAGGCAGGACTGCACACCCATATGCTGTGTGTCGCTGTGCCCCTTGCTCCTTGCTTCGTGCCCTCCTCCAGTAGCTATCCTGGGGGTGAAAGCTCCCTCCCCTAGTCCCAGTGGGCATCTCTTCTTTGGACGTCTCTACCTGAATCAACAACTTATAGGGGAAGGATTATGGTTCTAGGAGTCTGAGAGCCTGGGCTTATGTTCATAAGTTATTTTGCTCATAATTTTACATGCCTTGTGGGGCCTTCAATACACAGATGCTCAAACCCGGCCTCAGTTTCCTCATCCATAACATGGATTAGAATACCATCCGCTTTATCTCCAGTCATGGCCATGATGGGAATCAAACCTGATCTATAACCAAGCAGCCTGAAAAAATGCAATGTGCACGAGAACGTGGGCTAGGAGGGCAATTGGTGTCATGGACCAAGTCTGAGAGCTGGCAAAGGAAGGGCAGTGTTTTCCTGGTGCGAGTTGGTCTCAGTGCTGGTCTTGCCAAGGGCCCCGGGGCCAGGGCTCAATGCGTCAAAGGAGAAATTTCACTCCCAACCCCTCCTTTCTTCCTGCTTGTTTCACCCTCACGCTGACTTCTGTCTGTCCCAGACACATCATGGCTACAGAGCCACCGGCTTAGTAAGGGCCAAGAGAACCATAGCACTGAGCCAAGCATCTGCCCCGGGCACGTGGGCACATGTAGGCCTGGCTCCCAGGCTCCTGAGGGCTGGCACCGGGAGAGCTCCTCTCTGCTCCTGGGCCCTGGGGCTGTGCCCAGCAGCTGAGTCCAGGCGTGAGAGGCCCTGCGGTGTAGTGAGTTTCACAGAGCAGGCCAGGGCTGGTGCTTGGGTCTGTGAGCCCCAGCTATGTATGTGGCTGCCCGTGGTGACCCCCAATAACGCCCTGACATTTGGTGGTTAAGACCAGGTTTTTGCCTAGCCCAGGGACCTTGCTCCAGGCCACGGTGGCTGGGATAGGCTGGGGGAACCTGGGGGAGGGGAGGCAGGACGCTGGGGCCAGAGCCAGCATTGGAAGGAGGCCAGCAGCAGGCATTAGGCTGGCTTATGTCCAGCACGCGGATGTGAGAGGTGAGAGGACTATCCTGGGGGAGGGCTCTCCGGCTTTGAGGCTTAGAACAGTTGCAGATTCAGCTCAGAGCTTTGTTTCTTTCGCTGAGCACTAACTAACCCAGTCAGGGTAGTGCTTGCCTCCCTCAGTTACTCCTCTGTGGAGTAGTATTCAGAGAGAGAAGTCCAAGGGGACCCCTGGTACTTCGCAGAGCCGGAGAGCATGTCTGCTGGGGTACCAGGAAACTGGCTCCTGCTAGCAGGCTTTGTAAGCTCAAGGCTCGCCTGAGTGAAATTGGGAAATAGTGTGGCTGTGGTAGAGGAAGACCCCAGGGAAGCCCACCCCCTGCCCAGGCCCTGCTGTCTGCAGGGGGTGACTCTGTGTGACGCTCGCCCCTCCCTCCTCCAGCTCTGCAGCAGCAGCACTGGGTTTTCTGCAGGAAGCCAGGGCCAGGAGGGAGCTGGGCAGACAGGGCCCAGAAGCAGAGCGGGGTCTGGGGCTGGAGCCTGTCAACTCCCGCAAAGCTGGGGTCTGGCTCCACCCCTTCCCTGCCTGGAGCTCAAAGGGATGACATCACCCAGACGGAGGCTTCAGCCTGGACGAGCTTCAGTAGCAGAAATGCCAGCAGCACCTGCAGGGCTCAAGGACTTCCTGGGTGTGCCCTGCATGGGTTCTCTGCTCCTCTCCCGAATCTCCTTCAGTTCTGGGGTGGGGTTGGGATCTCTGCTTTGGGGTCTGGGAGATGGCAGCTGGCTGTCCAGATTTCCAGGTCTGGGGCTCTGGTTCTTCCACCAACAACCAATCCTTGGGCGGCTAGTTGCCCCAAGCTCGGCCCGCACTCCCCACGCGTCTTTTCCTTGCCAGCACTAGCCTGTCCCGGAGCACCCCAAAGAAGGATGAGATCCCTAGTTCTGACCTGGCTGCAATCAGCCCACAGCAAACCGGGTGCCCCCTCCCTGTGGGTCCACCGCCCCTCCCCTGCTCAAACCCCTACTGGGTGCTTGTGTTGCCTGCTTGCACAAGCATATGCTTGGCTGGTTCCTTGGTGTCTGCTGTTTATCCGTCTCTTCCTACTTAACTTCTGTTTCTTCTTGGCCCATCTGGCTTGCGTGGTACCTGTCTTCTCGAGACGTGCCTCCACTCTGCTGCGGCGCTCCACCCCTCCACCCCTCCGCTCCCGCCCCACCACATCCCTTCCATCTCAGGGCTTCCACTCTGAGGTCATGGACTAGCGCCCTTGAACTTGGTGGTAGGAGAAGGGAGGCAGCCTTCCAGCCGGTGGGACGGACTGCCCAGGCACATTGGGGCGCTCGATGTCGGGGTAGTTTGGTGTCCTGGAGATGCCACTGGGTGGGTGGTAGAGGGCAGCGTGGGACATGTCTTTGCACTAGGGAGGGGGCTAGGTCCTGGGGGAAAAGCACCCTCTCCTCAGGCCTCTCTGAGTTTCCTTTGTACCAAAGGGCTTTTGGGGGTGGGATACCCCCAAACCAGAGTATTGTAGATGCTGTTCTGTCTGTAACAGTGACAGAAAAGTGACCTGTGAGTGGCAGCAGGAAAGAATGAGGCTAGGGAAGCCCCAAGTTTCTTTTGACCCAAACCTGGGGGTACACCCAGCTCCTTCTGGTTGAGAAGGGGCTATGGCAGATGGTGGCCGGGGCAAAGAGAAAGTGGCGGCAGCAGCAAGCTGCAGGATGTTCACAGTGGGCACTGAGGGGAGATAGAGCCAGGGTCCCCTTTCCCAGCAATGCCCCCACCCCAGTGACCCGCAGATTCAGGCCACTAGGCTTCCCACCCGAGTCGTTGCCCACCCCCCACCCCTCCCACCAGCTAGGCTTCCCACCCGAGTCGTTGCCCACCCCCCACCCCTCCCACCAGCTGGCACACCCATGCACACACACGCACACCCATGCCACGGCTCACACCCATCCCTCCATGCAGCCCTCTTCCTTCCGGGTGTGATATGGCAACTTATGGCTTTCCTAGGACTCACGGTGGCTGGAGTAGAGGGGAGGAGAAGAGCCCCGCTGGGCCGGGCTGTCCTGCCCCTGCCTCTCTGGACCAGGCTGGCTGCCGAGGAGGTTGCACCGGGCCCGCAGTCCACAAGGTTCCACGTGCTCCCTGTAAGCATCTGCTTCCCACAGAAACCCGCGGGGCTTGGCTGCCAGGCCTCGCTGCGTGCCCGCGCCTCCGGGGCTCTGCTCCGTCTCTGTTGCTCCATCTGCTGCCCCACCAGCTCCTGGCTCGTCGCTCTCGGCCTCTTTATTTCTCTCCCCCAGGCTTCTTCTTCCTGCTCCATTTCTCCCTGTGCTGTCTGCCCGTCTCTATCCAACCGCATGCACACCACAGGCCCTGAGGTCTTCCTTCTGCCTTTGTCTCTACCCATCATTCTCCCCTTGCTTCTCTGCCATTTCCCCCCATAGTCACACTCTCCCCCTCATACATATTCAGTGGCTCCATGAACATCCACCTAGATTATGCCGCGTGCTAAAAGCCTAGCTCTGCTTCAGGAATAACATGTCGTAGACTCCAGGGTCGGTCTCTGACCCCAGTCTTGATCCATTGACTAGAAAATGTTGGTGAACCTACCAAACCTGCCACCCTTAGTGACGCGCCCACTTCACATTTGGAACAAGGCAGCTGGGAGGTGTGTGGGAGCAGCCAGATGAGCCTTAGTACCTCGGTCAGGCAACACGACAGAAGGCATGAGTGTCTGCCCTCCAAGGATCTAAGGACGTCAGACCTGGAATAACTGAGGATGGAGAGCAAGCTTGTCAACCCACAGCCGGCAGGCCTCCTGCACCCCAGGGCGGCTTTGAACGGGGCCCAACACAAACTCATACTCTTAAAACACTATGAGAGTTGTTCCTTTTTTGCGATTTATTTGTATTTTTTAGCGCATCAGCTATTCTTAGTGTCAGTGTATGTTATGTGTGGCCCAAGACAATTCTTTTCTCAATGTGGCCCAGGGAAGCCACAAGGTTGGACACCCTTGATGCATAGTGTCTGAGCCTTTGGTGCCTTAATACTTGGTTCACATCTATTCTATTACCCCCTTACGATTTCCATGGGAGGTTCATCAATGAAGAAACGGTGGCTTTCAGACTGGAAGCACTCGAGAAACAGAGTTGGAATCAGAGTCTTGCCTTCAGGACTTTCAGCCCTTCATTGTGGCTGATGAATGAATAAAGAACATGAAAGATGAGATGTGTGGCCATTAAGGACAAGGAGGTGAGAAAATAAGATGAATCAAGGGAACAGGGGAGAGGGAGAGGGTAGCTAAGCCAGGCGTATTGTCTGTCATCTCCCAGTGGCCATTGGCTTTAGTGATAGCAGTGGCAGGCAGGAGGTATGGGGCCACCGTGTCCTCTTGTCCTTACAAGTTAAAGAGTCACTCCCCAACCCCCCGTTGTTTTTCTGTCTGCTTTCTCTGCCTATTTATCATCTGGCCTCATGATTCCACCTTTCTTTTCTTTTTCTTTTTCTGCCCCACCTTCAGGTCACCTGCCTGTCTTTCCCCTGCACCCCTGGAGTTCGGCTGCATTTATCTTCCACCTTTCCTATTCCTCCACTTCTCCTTGCTCTCTGACCTCTTCCTCATCAGCCTGACTGCCTGACATCCATCTGTCATTGACAAAGTGGCTGGTGTAGTCCCCGGGTGGCCGGGAAGTGTCAGGGACAGAGTCCACAGAGGCCCCAACTGGAGTTGATCTCTCCCATTTGTCCATGACTCTGGTCTGAGCTCACTGGGGGCTCCCTGTGCACCCACTTTGTGAACATCACCCAGCATACAGCTGCCACAGGTTCATTCACTCCCCATCCATATACCCGTACCCCGAGGCCCCATTGTGGGACCCGTCAGCAGCTGTGGTATAGGCAGACTTTCTCTTCTCCAGGGGAACCTCCAGACACCCTCTCCTGCCCACACATGCCACCATCTGTTAGCCACAGGGAGCAGTCAGCCCTGAGACCCCTATCTTCCATCTCCTTGGTGTAGCTTTGCTTTTCTTTCACACTCAGGTACTTCTTGTTTTCACATGGGACTCATGGGTAGGCTGACGAGACGTTCCATTTTAAATAGTGCAGAAAACAACAGTACTGCCCCATTTCAAATGGTATATCTGGTCCACCCAGTCCCACGGGACTAAATTCAAGGTGTCAGTGGGCTGACCGTATATACTGTTTGAAATAGGACAGTACCATTGTTTACTGTTTTGTTTGAAATGGCATGTTGGGGGAAGCCGGGATGGCTCAGTGGGTTAAGCGCTCACTTTGCAGCGCTGGGGACCAAGGATCGAATCCCGGCCCCGGCCTGTGCGGAACCATATGCTGAACTGGGGTGTTCCCCTAGTTCAGTTCTCACTCTGTCTCTGTATCTCTCTCTCTCTCTCTGTCAAAAACAATAAAAAAAAAAAAGCTTTAAAATGGGATATCTGGTCATCCTATTCATGGGGCAATGTTTTAATTTTTTCTTAATTTTTAAAACTTTCTTTGTAGAACTAACAGCCAAACAAACAGACCCTTCAAAACCCACTCTGTGTTTTAAACACTGTCTGCTACCAAACAACTTCCGTGGGCCTGGTCCTCAGGCAGGGAGACCATTGGCTCTCTTTCTTCTGGTCTTGCCCTTTGCTGAACCCTGTCTCTCATGACTTGAGCTCTGGGTCCTCGTGCAGTATCAGGGAATGGAGTGAAGCTTGAGGCTGGGGCCTCCTAGGCCACTTGTCGCTGGTGGTGCAGGGTGCTGTGACATCTCAGGAGAGTGGTGAACGCAAGCGAAGAAGCATCTTCCCCTCTGAGTTCGTGTAGTGGTCATGAGGCAGCACCTCGTGTGAAGGGGCTTAGTAAATTGTAAAGTCCCAGCTCTGCTCAGCTGAGCCCAGCTGTGAGGCCTTGAGCTGCTCGCTCAGTCTCTCTGAGCCTCAGGTTCTTATCTGTAAAGAAGGAGCAATAATAATCCTATCTCACGGCAATTGTTGAGAAGATTAAAAGAGAAAGTACAAGCGCAAACTCTTTGTCGGTGATAACAAGCTCTAGAGAAGCTAGTATTCAGGGAGCAGATGTGGAGTGTTGAGACGTGGGGACTAAAGGAAGAGAGGGAGGCAGCATCCTCTAAGCAGCTTAGTGAGGGCATTCCGAGAAAGCCCTCAGGGCCCCTGGAGACAGGCAGGCAGATAGAGCCCCAGAACTTCCATCTGCAGCCTCATCATTGGCGTGGACAGACGTGGCCGTGTTCCAGCCCTCGAGCACTCGTCTGAGGGGCGCAGAGATGTGAGAATGGGGTCAACACGTGCAGGTATGAAGGTGAGGACCCGGCAGGAGAGGAGATGGATGTCTTAGAGCAGCGTGATTTCTGCCATCGATAAGAAGCAACAAGGCAGGAGAGGGGGTCGAAGGCAGGCACCCAAAACACATCCCTATAAAATGAACAACTAAAGCGGGCAAAGACGCGGAGAGACGCTTTGTCCTCGCCCGTTGCATGAGGCCAGCAGGCTGCCTTTCATGCTGCTGTCTGTGTTGCATCGTGTGGAATTGTCAGTTCCTCCTGAACCCGGACCTGGTGGTTCTGGATTACATTTCTGTGCTGTGCCTTGCAGACACATCCACTTAATACATATTACTTGACTGAGTGATCGGAAAAGAGCAGGAACAAAGAGAGAAGGAAATAAGACGTGAGTTGTTTTCATAGAATCCATTGTATGGAAGCCCTGAGCCTCCCAGCTTTCTTTTACCGATCGGGTCACAATTAAATTCAACTTTCTGCCTGAAAAGAAATCACAACACCAACAGCACTTGCCTTGTTTCTTTATGTTTTCTTAAGAAATGCATAGGACAGGAACATCTGACTGTTGGGGGTGGGAGGCTCAGGGAGGCATTACTGGCTCTGGGAGGGAGACATAGAAGAGATTCAAAGAAATACGGAGCTCAGAGAAACAATGTAGACTATGAGAATGTACCTGTTGGAACAATGATTCTAGAAGAGAAAACCTAGGTGCTGAAAAGCTAAGTGACTTGGTCAAGGTCACCGAGCTTGTTAGTGACAGAGCTGGGAACAGAGGAAAGGTCTGACTCTCAATCTTGAGCTCTTCCCAGGACTACAAACCATCTCCTAAGAAATGATTCCAAAAGGGACACACAACCCAAACAAGGCTGAGCTGGACAGCTACTGCTGGCATGGGAGGGGAGGCCTGGCGAAGGCTGGGAGAGCCCCGCCCAGCGAATGGGTGGAGTATTGAGGGTCCTCCCTCCCCCCCCCCCCCACTGCGCCCACTATCCTGCAGGGCCTGTGGAGGTGAGAGCTTCTCTAGGAAGCAGAGATTGGGGAGGAAACTTTGGGAAGGACTGCCTGCCCCAGGGCCATCTCTGGGCTTTCTGATGACCCCTCCTCTGCATGCAGGGTTGTTGAGGGCTGCAGTCTTCTCCTCTGCCTGGAGCTGGAGGAAGGTGATATGGAACAACTTCCTCTGGCTTCTGGCTTGTTGGCTGTGACCCCTGGTCTCCTGCTTGGATGGAGCCAGGAGGTGAAGAAGAATGGAGTGGGGGTGGGGGAACAAAGAAGTAAAAATAGCTGGAGGATGAAAGATGCCCATCTGCTGTGTGGGCAAGGCTGCCCTGAGGAAGAAGAAGCCTGCTTGAGATGTCAGCAAAGAGGCTGAAGTGGGGAACCCCGGCTTCAGCAGGCCATCAGGAGTTCACAGAAGAGAGTAGAAACCAGAGTATGGAGCCAATTACCTTTGGGTTGATGTCCAGTTTGCCCCAGGGCCAAGTGACCTAACCTCTGTGAGCTCCGTTTCTCACTCCATAATTGGAAGTGAAAATACCAACCTTAAGGCGTTGTTGAGATTACACAAGTCAGTATACTAGAATCCCTAGAGCATAGTAGGTGCTTCTGGATGGCAGTTCCTGTCCTTTCCATCATGACATCCAGGCCCAGCGCCCGCCCTGTGCTCTCTAAACTTCTGAGATCGGAGACAACCAGGCAATTTCCTGGGGAGGCCCTCCCTCATTGTGTGGGCACAGGGGATCCAGCGGTTCCCATCAAGGGTCCTCTTCCTGTGGGAGCTTCCTGGGAGTCACCAGCAGGCAACCCGAGTCCTGGGTCACAGATGAGATCCCTCTACTTTGGTACACACGTTTTAAAAGCAACGATGCAAGGTGATGATCCTCACCGGAGATCCTGGGGTTCAGAAGGCATTGAACTGCTGCTCTAAAACTACATGTCGCAGGGGATGCCAGGACCGCTCAGTGGTTGAGCTCTTGCCTCGCAATCACAAGGTCCAGGGTTCAATTTCCGGCCCCAGGACTGAGCAACTGTCTCTGTTGAACTGCGGCACAACTGATAACCGCCGGATGGCTGGGCAGTGAAGGTTCTCGCCTCCCATGCAGGAGGCCCCTGGTTCAGTTCTCACCCCAAGCAGCCCCGCATCCACCTGTGTGGCATGAAACTGTGTCTCAGCTAATGATGTGCAGTTATGGAGACTGCTCTGGGCCCTCCCTCTTTCTCTCTCACCTTCTCTCAAACAAAACAAAACAAACAACGCCCCCCCCCCAAAAATCCCCAAAACAACCAATAGAAAACCCCACATGTTGCAGGGTGCACAGTGACAGAGGGCAACTTTTGGTCTCCAGGGCCCTGAACCCCAAAGCCTCACACTGAGGTGCTTGCTCTTGTCTTGAGAGACAAACAGGTTATACCCATGTGGCCTTGGGTCCCTCTACTACCTGCTGGCACATCAGTAAGGGGTGGAATTTGAAGGCAGACAGATACAAGTTCAAGTCTTGGCTTTACCAGTGTCTGGCTGCACGACTTGGGCAAGTGGTTTGACTTCTCTAAGCCTCAGTTTCCTCATCTGTCAAGAGGACAATTCCTCAATCAGAAAGTTGCTTCAAAGGTTAAGTAGAGATAGGCACATTGTTTAATCACCATGCAGTTCTTGGTAACAGGATGGGGCTGTTAGATCATGGGGCTGTTAAATAGCACTTCCAACCAGATGAGGGAATTGGTGGTCTTGACATAGGAGAGGCTTCAACCTGCTTTGACCTCTAACTTCACCTTCCCTTCACCTCATTTAACTTAGACCCAGTGACCATTCATTCCCAATCTCTCAACCCCTCCCCTGGATGACTCTGCTGGATGTGACCATATGCCACCTGGGGGAAGGCTCCCCTGGCTCACGGAGCAGGAGGAGGGCACAGGTCCCTGGGAGAGGGATGAGCATTTTGCATTTGGGGCTGCCTCCCCAGCAGGAGGGCCCTTTCTTGGGAGCTGGCTCAGAGCCTTCACTGGCTTTTCAGTCTCCAGGGAGCCTGCAGGACATGAAAGTGACCAGCCTTTTGCCCTTTCTGCCCCTTGTCCACTCACAGGGACCCTTTCACACCACAATTAGCCACTTAGGGAGAAGAAAGAGCAAGTGCAAGCTGGGGAAATCTGTCCAGACTGTGATGAATAGTTTCCCAAGCCTGCTGTTGCCATGGCAGCCAGCTGGGAACACCGTTTCCAGGGCCTGAGGCGCTCAGACAAGCAAAGGGGTGGGGGGGCTGCCCTGCTGGGCTGCTGCCCACTCTCCTCCCCCCTACCCTGGCCTCCTGGCTCCCTTAGCAACAGCCATCCGATTGCCATTGCCATCGCAACCAGTGCTGCAGCTTCTGCACTGGTCGGGAGCAGTGACCAAGGAAGCTTTGGAGGGGAAGGTAGGGAGTGTGTGTGTGTGTGTGTGTGTGTGTGTGTGTGTGTGTGTGTGTTGAGGAGGAAGTTGGAAAGGAAATGCCTTGGCAAGCTTCACCATGATAAGGATGCTTCCTAATTACACAGAAAGGAAACTCATGAACTTGGGATCCCACAGACCCCTTGGTGATCTGATGGTGGCCTTGAACGTCCCAGATCAAGTTGGTGTATCTGCGTGTATGTGAATCTTTCTGGAGAATGAGTTTATAGTTTCCATTGTAGTCACAAAGATGACTAAGGTCCTTAATAGGTAAGAACCTTAATCACAGAGCCTTTGGCTGTTCAGAATCAGAATGATCGGAGGGACTGGTTGATCATGCAGGCTGCAGAGATGTGTTTGAAGAAAGACATAAGTACAATGCAGGGTAAGAGCACGTGGGCCACCACCCCAGTCCCTGCTCATGGTCCCTCAGGATCTGCCAGTGCCCTGCTGGGGCCCATGGGGAGTAGTGACCGAGTCTTCCTGCTAATGCCACCCTAAAGATCCTGTCCTTCATGCCCTCCCCTGGGTTGCCGTTTTGCTGTGGGGATAACTGTGCAAATCACTACTAATGTTTACTGTGTTTTATAGACACATTGCACATCGTCCCATTCAACCCTAACACAAAACTGGGAGGAAGGGTCTCTCATCACGGCCATTTAAAAGATGAGAATTTTGAAATGCCAAAATATTGAAGTGATTTTGCTGAGGTTTATGCACTTCGAAGTTGGAGAAGTGAGGGGCAGCTTAGTGGAGGGGTTCAGAGCACTGCCCTGGGCCAGGGCCTGATTCTGGCCCCAACCACACCCCTTATTTGCTCTGTGGCCCAGGCTTCTGTTCTCACAGCTGTGAATTAAGGACACTGATCATTCCTACCCTGAAGGACAGCTGTGGGAGTTCAAAGAGTTGACACTGTATTTGAAAAGTGCTTAGAACACTGTGTATCACCAGATCAAACGAGTTCAAGGGAGGCTAGGATTCAGCCATGGGTCTGCCTTATTCTAAAGCCGATGCGCCACAGGAGGCAGGGTTTCAGGGGGTGTTTTATAACCCTAATGCTTGGGCTGGGTCATGTCATGAGGGAGAAGCCCCAGCTCTGGACCCAGTGAGTGGGGTTGAGCTAGGCCGGCTTTCAGAGCCTCAATGCCCCACCTCTAAAGACCAGGATGATCATGCACCCCATTGTCTCAGTGTTTGCAATAATCACCATTGATTAGAAAACGATCAAATGAGACAAGGTCCCGGAAAGTCCTTGTCAACTGAGCCATGCTACAGAAAGGGACTCAGTACCTGTGCTGAGTTCTCGTCCGTGCCCGCTCAGCTGGCAGCTCAGGGCAGGGTGCCCAACGTGACACCCCCTGAGGCTGGCAGATGGCACGGTGCCTTGGGGTCCCCATATGCCTGGGTCAGCAGCCAAAGCCGAATGCTTAGGAATTCCACAAGGGGAGCAGAAAGGCATAGGGCCCAGCTGCCTCAGGCTTATCTGGCAGGGTGGAAGGCAGGCAGGTGCTAGAGCAAGGCCAAGGGAGAGTGAGGGGGTGGGGTGGAGCTCTGGCCCATGGAACAGCCTCCAAGCCATGCCAGCCTGGGGGGTGTCCTCTGTGGGGAGGGGCAATGAGTGGAAATGAACAAAAGCTTTGTCAGTCACTGCTGAGGAGGAGCACAGCAAGGTATTACCCATCAGCTAATGGAGGGCTCGTAGTCATCTGTAGGCTGCTGCAAGGGTGGGGAGTGGGGCGATTTCATGTCCCCTTTTCTTTTTGCCCCCAGATGGCTCATGATGCCGTAGAGCAGATGATGAGGGGGAAGAGGGTGGGTCCTCACTCTTGAGTCACTTGGCTGCTGGTGTACCTTTTTGGGGCACCGGGAAGTATAGCAGTAGCAGGCAGCCAGCATCTTGGACACATAGGCAGCCTGATGGCAGGGAGGCGAGGGTTAGACAAAGGAGGTGACGCTGTGAATGAGCTGCGGGTGACTCGTGGCCCCGTCAGAAGCCATAATTGGAGGTGATTAATCTGCGGAGGAGAAAGCCCTGGGACTCATCCTTGACTCAGGGCTGAGGCTGGCTCACCACTGCCTGCTCCTGGCCTCATGCTTCCCACTTGCAGCCCGAAGGACCCGGTTTGAAAAGGGGAGTGATTCAGAGGTGGTTACAAAAGCTGAAGAGCTTCTGAGACTGAATCAAGCCTTTGTTCTTTAACCCTTTAATTTTCCAAAGGTAATATGAGAAAGGGAGTGGTGGTGGGGGGGTCTTCTCTGAGAACTGGGGGCAGGAACTAGTGTCCAGGATGGACCCTGCCATGGCTCTGGACAGGCAGAGCTGTGACGTGCCTATGTCAGAAGTGCAGGGTTTAGAGGATGCTGGGATGGCTCAGTGGTTGAGCGCTTGCCTCACAGTCGCAGAGTCCAAGGTCCAATTCCCAGCCCCGGCCCATGCAGCTCCATGTGCTGAACTGCAGCGCATCTGCTAACCACAGGGATGGTTCGGCAGTGAAGGTTCTTGTTTCCCATGTCAAAGGCCCCTGGTTCGGTTCTCACCCCACGCAGCCCCACGTCCACCTGTGTGGAATGAAACCATGTTACAACTGATGATGTACAACTATGGAGACCGCTCTGGGCCCTCCCCCCTTGTTTCTCTTTCCTGGTTTCATCTTCTCTCAAGCAATAGAATATATCTTTAAAAAAAAAAAAAGGAAATGGAGGTTCTGGGAAACTTCTCCCCCATTGATGCTCAGCCAAGGCTTTGCAGTTAAAGAGACCCAGTTTGGATTTCAGTCCCACTTTGCACACACTTTCGGTAAGTAGCTCAGCCTTTCAGTGTCTGAGTTTCCTCACGTATAAAAAGAGGACGACAGTTGTACGCATGGGGTGTTGTGTGGATTAAATGAGAGGGTATATGTGTGTGAAGTGTTCATCAGAGCTGGCATGAGACCTGGGGTGAGAGCAGCGAATCCCCTATTCCAGGCAGGGGCAACGCCAAGCACGTGCATTGTGAGAAACGTGAACTTCTCAATTCCTCTTTTCTCTATTCCAGAGAGAAGCGAGAAAAACTGACTGGTGGAACAAAGTTAAGGTGACCAGACGTCCCTCTTTTGGCGGGACAGTCCCGATTTTTAACAATTTGTCCTGCGTCACGCGGCGTTTTAAAAAAGTCCCGATTTTTGGAAAGAATGCACGACAAGCTAGGGAACGGCGGGAGATAGACCAAATTTTTAACCAAGAACCCCCTCCCCCCCGGTCAATGGTGTCCTGCTTTACCAATGTTAAAATCTGGTCACCTTAAACAAAGTTCATGATTGCTCATTGATGTCTCAATGGAACAGTAAGATGGGCGACACAAAGATGCAAATCGCCTGTGACAGAGACAGATAGAGACAGAGGCAGAGAGAAGGGGGAGGGCCCAGAGCAGTCTCCATAGTTGAATGTCATCACTTTTCAACATGGTTTCATTCCACACAGGTGGGCAGGGCCCATGCAGGGCAGTGTGGCAGCGGAGGGCAGGAACTGTTCAGGGGTCTCCCGCATGGGAGGCATGCCCTCTGGAGCCAAGGGCTGAACTGGGGGCAAGAACCAACCTTGGGGCCTCCCGCATGGGAAGCAGACCTCAGTTCAGCATGTGGGTCCACAGGGGCTGGGCCGGGATTTGATCCTTGGTTCCTGGGGCTGCAAAGCAAGTGCTTAACCACTGAGCCATCCTGACTCTCCCCTCCCCGCCCCTACCACCAAACACACACACAACATTGCCTTTTGAGCAGACCTAGACAGTGCTGCTCTGTTTTGCATGCCAGTCTTGGATATTCTGAAGTTAGGACACTAGGAGCATTTAGAAGAGCTGAGTCTAGAATCACCAAGGTACTTTGGTCCAGCTGTTTTCATGTTTTCACTCGTGGAGGTCAAGAAGATGCCGTCATGAGGCTGGGGTTCTACGTACATCTTGGAAGGGTCCATCAAATGTTCCATGTATGACTGGGGAAACACCAAGCCCATGTCTTAGAAGACTGTCTAATTTTTTTTCACCTCTTTATCCCAGAGGATAAGAAAACTTGCTTTTGCAAGGTTGCCAGCATGCCAAGATAGGATGGTTGACAGGAGATACAAATAGAGAGTGTTGGGGATGTTATTTCTTGAACCCCAAGGACACATAAACCAGAAACCACACCATGCTCCCCATTCGAGTGCAGCTCTGCAGCTGCCCCAGAGCTCTTGTGGGGATTCACAGGGGAGGGTGGCCCATCCAGGGGAGTTAGGGTTCGACCAGGGCTCACACTGAGAACCTCTCCCTTCATCCTTGTGTTCTGGTTTGTTCCTCCAGCCCTGGTACTACTGTTGACCTCCTGACTGTTCTAGGGACTTTTGCCAGGAGCCAGCCCATTCAGCAGGTGCAAGCAATTGATGCAGAGCTTCCCTCCCATTCCTCAGTGTTTACTGCAAAATTGGGGAAAGCAAAGGTCATTGTTTCAGGAGTGTCCCTTGGCAGGTCTGGGCTTTGGGTCTGTCTGAATTCTGGATGCAGATGGTTAGTCACGAGCTCTGATAACCAGGATGATTTTAAACATCAGCTTGGGTAGCCAAGTAACTAACTATGCTCTTATCCCTAGAGACCATTAGAAACAAATCCCTGGGGATGCCGGCCTGTGCAACTCCCTATGCTGAACTGTGGCACAACTGCTAACCACCAGGATAGCTCGGCAGCGATGGGTCTTAGGTCCCATGCAGGAGACGTCTGGTTTGATTCCTGCCCTGCACCCCCCCACATCCACCTGTGTGGAAGGAAACCATGTCACAGCTAATGATGTGCAACTATGGAGACTGCTCTGGGCCCTCCCCCTTCTCTCTCTCTCATTTCTCTCACCTTCTCTCAAAAAACAATTGAACAACCAGATAAAATCTCAGTGCTCACACCCACATGGGGGTCTGCCCCTCCCTGGTGGGAGAGGACTGGTGCATGCAGCCTCTTTCTCTGCTCCCAGGAATCCAGTCGTTCTCCCAAAGTCCTGCTCCTCACACATGCTTCAGTCTGTACCAGCTGGAGAGCCACATAGAGCTCCCTCCTGCGAAGCTTCCTCCCCACTTACCATTCATGGGCTGCGCCTCTTGCCATTTAAAGCATGGACAACAACAATCAGCATATAGATTAAGCTGCTAGTGTAAAAAGAGTAAAGTGGGAAAGGAGAATGTTAGGGAGATGACAGCTTCTTAGAGGGGCAGTGAATCAGCTGCCTCTGCCACTTAGCAAAGAAGATCGTGGGGGGCGTTTTGATAGATTTGATGACAGTGCTCCCCCTATGCCCAGCACATACACACAAGAGCAGAAAGGAAAGGGGAGCGAAGACCTAAACTGGGCCCCGACTGCGGGCCTAATTCTCTGTTCCTCCCGCCATCCGTCAGTCGGCAAGTGACCGTTCAGAACCTGTCCTCCTTGCTGGAAGGATTTTTGCAGTTTTGGATTTTGGTCCTCAGATCCACCTGCTTTGAATTTCTGCCACAACCAGATCTTTGCCGCATCTTGTTGCTCTAAGGCATTTAAGATGCAGTGTTAGTCCCCTGGGTTTGGAGAACAGGACAGAGGATTGGAGAACAGGACAGAGGATTGGGGAACAGGATCCCCCTTGGCATGGGGGTGCCTTAGGGGCAGGGAACTGGAAGAACAGGTCTAGACACACATTTGGGATTCCAGACCAGGGAGCTGACACCCGTGATAGGAATGGTTTGCCAACAATCTTGCTCATTGGCAGAAGAGCAAGATTAAAACTCAGGTCGTCTAACTCCGGCCCTTCCAGTTGCTGATGGGGCCTTTGAGCAGGGCGGGCTGCGGCTGGGATGCTGCCCAGCTCCTGTCGCTGCCTAGCAGCCCTGCCTCACAATGTGACCAGGAGCCCTTTCTAGGCATCCTGTGCCTGGTCCTGAGGGCCGTCTGCATGCTGAGACCTGCCCTGGCCTGGCAGCATCCGAGGGGGTTGGGGGGGGGGACACATGAAGGGTGGGGCACTTTGCACATTACGCCTGATCGCGGACGCCTGACTATAAAAGTCAGACCTCTGAGTAAAGTCACATGAGTCCTCTGCTCTTTGACTCTCCTGGTGTGTGGCTTGGGCTCCTGACCCTCATCCCCTGGGCCTCCTTGATTTCTCCTGCATTCTGAGTGGCTCATAACTATCTTGGTGGCTGTTGTCATTTCCTTCCCCTTGGACTTGTCACAATCTCTACTCCCACCGCTGATCTGAGAGAACTCCCTCCCCATCTCCCCCTCCTTGGTGCGTCCTCCACTCCGCAGGTTTCTCCTTGCAGTGCTCCCGTAGCTGCTCTGTCCCCATCGGACAAGCCTTTTTCCCTCAAGCTGGAGGAGAGCCCTGGGAGGCTCCCTAGTTCCCAGAGGTGGAGCAGACATCTCTCAGCACCTCAGACCCCTGCTGGCCATGGGAGCACTTCCGTACACACTCAACAAACCTCCATTGCCTACCTACTACGTGCCAGGCCCTCTGCCCGAGGCTGGGAGGCGCTGTCATCTAACACAGGTCTGCCCTCGCAGGAGTATTCTGTTCAGTGAGGAGCAGTCAGGTAAACCAACGGCTCCGCATAACGGACCTTTGCAAAAGGAGTTCTCAGAGCAAAACCTGGGAGCAGGAAGCTGTCAGAAGAGGTGATGCTCGTGCAGAGGACTGGAGGATAAGGGTCAATAAGGCTGAGGGGAAGGGTCTGAGGGATGGCTGCTCCCACTTGGGAAAGTGCAAAGGGAAAGAGCACTGGGCCAGTGTCCAGTGGCCTCGACTTCATTGGAAAGCTCTCCACTCCAGAGATGGCTGGGCTCCTACTGAGCCATTTTCTTACCAGGGTGGAAAAAGCCCTCCCACAAAGGAAGTCAGAAGACATCGATGCAGACCTTGCTGGGCTGTGAACTAGCTTTAGGACCTTGGCAAATCACCGAGATATGAGAGAATTGGACAAGTTGACATCTAAAGTTTTTTCCAAATCAAAAACTATCTTTTCACTCGAAAACATTCATGAACATCATGGGAATGCCAGGAGAGATCAGCAGTTGAGCGCTTGCCTTGCAATTGAGAGGTACAGCGTTTGATTCCTGGCCCAGCCTGTGCACCCCCATGTGCTGAACTGTGGCACAACTGGTAACCGCTGAGATGGTGGTAAAGGCTCTCTTCTTCTATGCGGGAGGCCCCGGGTTCAGTTCCTGCCCCGCACAGCCCCGCATCCACCTGTGTGGAATGAAACCATGTCACAACTAATGCTGTACAACTATGGAGACTGCCTTGGACCCGGCCCCGTTCTCTCTTTCTCACCTTCTCTCAAACAGTAAAATAAATCTTAAAAAAAAAAAAAAGAAACCATGTGTAAAAACCAAGCAAAAACAAATAGGGCTGGTACACACGAAGCCCTCCTCCAAGATAGTCAGATGAAGGGTTGTTAAAGGCGGTGGTGAGAGAACCTGCCTCTTCCTGGTGGGTAGGCTGGGCTGAGGCCATGGGGGTGGGGGTGGGGTGGGGAACAGGCTCCTTCACCTTTGTCGGGTCAAGATGTCCTCTGCCTTATGAGCAGAAGAACGTTATGCCAAAAAACTCAACAACTGATTGAGATGCCGGTGGGAACTCTTATCATGATGTTTCCTTTCATAGCCTTCGTTTCTATTATTATTCCAAGTGATTCATGCCAAAACATTGATCAAGCAGCAAAAAAGTAACTGTCTGCACGGGGAGAGGTCTCTTCCTCTTCCTCTTCTCCTGCAAGCGCTCTCAGGCTCACGGTGCCTGCCTCTTTCTCAGCTTCGGCCCACTCTCTGTGGGAAAAGTTGCAGGGGCTGGTTAGGGAGAGGGGAACTTGAGTTTTCACCTTTGAGTCTGTCCAGAGTTCTTCTGCCCAAGTAACACTCTCTACAAGTTTCTACTCGAGTTTATTTGAAACCTGGGTAAACATTATTCTCTGCTTTGTGCTGTGGTTTTCTCATCTCAGAAATGGGGAGGAAAATTCTTGATCATGGTCATTTACAAACCCAAGAAGACCTAAGGCTGGGGTTCTGGCCAGAGGAGTGGTTAGATCAAAATCCTGCCCTTTCCTCTCTGTTTGCTGGAGTTCCCATCGGAAGAAGAGGAACTCAGCTCTAGGCAGTGCCCCCCCCTTCTCCCACAAGGACATCATGGGGAGTCCTGTTAACATTGCTTCCCAAACCACGGGACTGGCAAGAAATGTGCTTTCACGGAAGGCCTGAAGGCTACCTGCTAAATCTTTGAAAACTCAAAATAG